>OX336382.1:9937350-10152350 GCA_946902895.1 Fragum fragum | reverse complement strand
TTTAAGTAGAACTTTATCGGGAAATAAGATGCTTGATGCATACAGTTTGTAAGGCCTGAAGCATTATTTGATCAACCTGAAGCATTTCGTTTCCAATATCTTTAACTCCTATTTATTGTTGAAATTTACTTATCTGTTCATGTTCACCCAATTTAAAGCGATCTTGTCAACTCTTGTATTTGAATTTGGAGAAAACCATAAAATGGGATCAATAGTGTATAATAACCAACCATCTATCAAACTTCGCTTCTTCGAATACAGAAGTTTAGGGTAAAGATGTTTCATGGATTAACCCTTTATCGTACAATCCCTGATTATTCGTTCCTGTGATATTATTCATCAGAAAACATTGTGGGAAAAGAAGAAATTGCTTTTGACAAGCAATTTCTTCTTTTCCTACAATATTTTTCTATCCTATAGGATGGTTTATTTTTGAATTATACTTACTTTATAATGTCGTCTTTTGAAATTTGGACAAGTTCAAAATTTTGAAAAGGCAGAAAAGGGTCAAACTATTTCAATCCAAAAATTAGCCCATCACCTCACAGTCCCATATTTTCATACACTGAAGAATGAAAGCTGTTAAAAAAGGGGGAATGCGAGAAAAGGAAACAATGTTTCCATTTCTCACGAAGTTCTCTACCAAACATGACACTTATATTTCATTTTACATAAACACCAAAATATCGTCTGCATGTTCTTTCAATTTCGACCAAGCTCAAACTAAGCCATCTGGTAATGGGTTCATATTTCCTGTTTTCCTATATCTCACATTTCATTTCAGCCCCCCTTACAATCCGCTACGTTACCCCTATCTCATTGTCTATATCACATTTCATTTCAGTCCCCCTTCCAATCCGCTACGTTACCCCTATCATTTTGTCTATATCACATTACATTTCAGTCCCCCTTCCAATCCGCTACGTTACCCCTATCAGTTTGTCTATATCACATTTCATTTCAGTCCCCCTTCCATTACGCTACGTTACCCCTATCAGTTTGTATATATCACATTTTATTTCAGTCCCCCCTCCAATCCGCTCTGTTACCCCCATCAGTATTGGTAACGTGGACCTTCGTGAGGCCGGATTTGACGGGATGAGGTCACCAGGATTTAATGCCCCCATGTTCACCTCCTACGGGGGCTCCAGTGGGGTATCCAGTACTGGAAAAAAGAAGGGAAGAAAGTTTTAAGCGTGTTCGGTGATAAAAAGAGGGCATTGCTTCACAGTGTGAAGAAACCTAAATGAGACTTATTCTATATTATTTGAGGACGATTTTTTATGTGTTTCCACTGAAACTTGAAAAAAAAGCTGTTAGCCTTTGTCATGCCGAACCCAAAATATCCCTTTTTGGGCAGGAGGTACAGACAAAGATCAGCCTGCACTTAAGAGCAGTCTGACCTTTGTCTACACTACCTTTTTGTCTCTTTCAAGCTAGAATTTGTTTTATGAAAATGTTTTTCAAAAGAAATTTCTACCTACAAATAATGATATCCAGTGTTTTTAATCCTTGGATATTGATACATTTTTGTGAACAATTTTTATTTATTTATTATTCTTATAATTTTTTTCCACTATGGCAAGGTTTGCCTAAATGGTACTTATTTTGAAGTACTCGAGGAAAAAACGATTCTCATGTTCAAAAGACTAAACAAGTTGTACTTGGCTTTTCTGGGAAATCATTGCCCTGTGAGGGCCTTTTCCTCTTTCCCTCTACTTCGTTTTTTTGGCCAAGACCGAAAGGAGTTTGATTATCATAAAATGATGAAAAATTGAAAATACAAATATGTACACAATTATCGTAATTAAAGATTTCAGTATCTTTTAAGGCCATTGTTATTACTTAGTTTCAACTGGAGAGGGAGACAAAGGTCTTTTGTATCATTGACGGATCTATGACCACGCCCACTAATCTCCGACAAGGCAGTTGGTCTGAAAAACAAAATTTAAATATTTGATGAAATACATAGTACATGGCATTTAACAGACAAACTTATAAACAAACAAGAACAGCATTAAACGCGGCCTTAAATAAGGCGTAGACATAGGACGCTTGAGTTGCGTATCAACGAGATAATGTATAAAATAAATGTTCGAGTTTAATACGTCACTTCCGGTCTAAATACTTTGATGGGTCAATCGTAACATTATCAGAAGCGTTCCTTCGATTGCCCAATGGCGGATGTCAATCAAGGAAACAATCGACTTAAACGATCTTCTTCATTAGAATCCCTCTATCAATGGTCTCACTGGCAAAGCAACATCTTTACCAGTTGGCCACAGGGACCAGTAGAAGATCTAAGTCCACCTAGCTATTTAACTAAACTCAATACGACAAAATTTTAGACTGATCCAAATTGAAAGTAGCTGCAGAGCTTTTCGATATCTTGGTATTTTGGGGTAAAAAAACCCATTGTGGATAATGAAGAAATCGCTTGTGACAAGCGATTTCTTCATTTTCCACATTGCTTTTCCAAGTTGTTTTCTTGACGTGAGTAAAAAAGCGGGATTCAAAGGGAAAGGAATAATTTTTATCTCGTCATATCATTTAGAGCGCCTACTGGGGCATTTTGTACTACC
The DNA here is from genome assembly GCA_946902895.1 of Fragum fragum. NCBI lineage: Eukaryota > Metazoa > Mollusca > Bivalvia > Cardiida > Cardiidae > Fragum > Fragum fragum. Next base: position 10,149,768 of record OX336382.1, on the reverse strand, counting down.
AAGGGCGGGAAACGTTCTACTTCGCTCAAGAGAAAAAATATCTCAACATTTTTAACGGCGTTATTTTGCAAAATTCATGGCCAGTAGCATGTTTACATATAAGTAAAATAGATGGTTTGTAACCCAAACGTCGTAACTACAGCATGAACAAGCTGTAGTTACGATGTTTAAGTCGCCAAACCAACAAAACAGGTAAACAAAATTGCGACCAAAGTCGGAGTTGAAAGGTCATGTCCGGGCTAAATGAATCATTTGATTGGTCGGTTGATTTCTTGATTGACTGCCGCGACGAGACCAGTCTCATTTGGGGAGTTTTGAAAATATAATTTAAAATAACGTCAAAATGATTTCGAATTGATGAGTTTTTCCGAATCTCACTAACCATTTAAGAGACGACCAAATTTTAGATTTGACTAAATTCAAAGAAGCTGCTGAAAACAATTTTAAGCTGATGAAATTTTAAAATGTTGAAAATATTTTTGGAAAGGAAGAAAATAACGTTATAAGCAATTTTGTCAATTTTCCTAAACTATTTTTCAGTTGCTTAAAAAAATCTTGATTGTTTGGGAATGGATTAAAAGCATCAAATGTATAGTGGTATTAACCCTTGTCATGCTGAACCGAGAATATTCCGTTTTTGGCAGGTGGTGTAGACCAAGATCAGCCTACACATAAGTGCAGTCTGATCTTGATCTACACCTCCTGCTTGTACTTTTCCTGTCAGAGTTGTTTATGAAATTGATTTCTAAAACAAACGTAGATTTTTCAACAACAAGTTCTATCAGTGCTTTCAGCATTTTGATTATACAGAAATCCAGTAAGGTAATTTATACAGCATGACAAGGGTTAACTGAGCTCACCAGATCAGATACAACATATGATGTCGGAGTATGGTTATGAATTATTACACCTTATTAATGTTCTAATTTCATAACTGTCTCTTACCAAGCGAAAAAGAACCATCCTAGAAACCTTTTGAGTTGTTTAACAAAACATCTACCCCAGTGTCTGATTAGAAAGAATTGATATAGCAGAGATTATTACACAGTAAGGTAGAGTGGCCATCATACATTCAAAAAATCTAACACTAGTATAGAAGTTAGAAATACTGTTTAACCCATTACACGGAACCAAAATCGTAGGGTCGTCCACATTCAAAGAAGTTGCAGACGACAATTTTGGTTTGTGGAGTAAGAAAATCTTTATCCTATGGGGTAGAAAACATTATGGATAATGAAAAAAAATCTTATAATAATCAATTTCTTCGTTCTTACACTGTTTTCCCAAGCTTTTTTTCTAAAAAGGGCGTTAAAACGAGAATGTGTGGGAATGGATAAACCAGACGGCAATTTTAGGTTGATGAAATTCACCAGAACTTTGTCCTTAGGGTAGAAAACAATGTGGAAAAAGAAGAAATTCCTTGTAACATTTCAAGCAATGTTTTCCTAAGCTTTTGTCTTTAAAGGGCGTAAAAACAGGATAGTGTGAGAATGGGTTAATCCCCACAGCCTAACCAAGACTTTTCGCAGATCCCCTTTTTGCATGATGTATCGTAGACGATAACACAGGACATCAAGCATATATACAGACAACGTGGTCTTATATTTACGATTGAGAAGGGAATTTTTCTGGAAATATATTGTGGTAGATCTCTCTTTTAACCCTTGTCATGTTGAAGCCGGAATATTCCGGTTTTGGAAGGAGGTGTAGACCAAGATCAGCCTGCACATAAGTGCAATCTGATCTTGGTCAACACCTCCTCCTTGTACTTTTCCTGTCAGAGTTGTTCATGACATCGATCTCTAAAAGAAATATTGATAATAGAACAACAAGTTCTGTCAGTCCTTTCAGACCTTTGATTTTACAGCAAATCAGTGAGGGAAATTTATACAGCTTGACAAGAGTTAATATTTCTTATTATTTTATACCTTTATTCTGATAATATGTTACTTGCAGGCTAAATGACCCGGCCACGCCCACTGACCCCGCTGGCCACGCCCACTGAGCTCCGACAGGAAGTTCCACTTGAATATTACAAAACCCATGCCAAGTTACATTTAACCAAAGAGTTGTTAGTTTGGCAACTGAAACGTCGTAACTACAACTTGAATAAGCTGTAGTTGCGGCGTTTAAGTTACCAAACCAACAAAATGTTTATATAAATGCTGGTCAATGTTAAAGATTACAAAGTTCACTTCCGTTTCAAGGAATAATTCGATTGGTCGATTGTTTTTTTATTGACAGGCGCGATCGGTCACTTGACGGATCGCAGGCCACGCCCATTGACCTTCTACAAAGCAGTTCGACTGAGATATCAGACGATATTAGTTTTGCAAAATGTATGACCAAGGGTATAAAGCAAGACACGTCGTATGTTTGCGATCTAAACGTCATACCTCTGCTTATGCAAACCGTAGTTACGACATTTAAATCACAACATCAACAAGAATGATTTACATGAATAATAGAGGTCACTTTTCTCTTCTAGTCTAAATGTATCATTTGTTTTGTCAGTCTATCTTTTTATTATCAGAGGCGATCATTTAGCGAGATCAATTTTACCCTTCACGTTCGATGCGTGATCTTAAGTCCCTGTTATATTTCACTTGAGAAAACATATTGGAAAAAAGAGAAATTGGCTATAACAAGCAATATCTTCCTTTACCAGAATACTTTCTATAACATAGGAAGGCTATTTTTATTGTACATGTTTGTGGTGTCATCTGTTATCCCCTTGAAAGTGGACAAATTCTTCAAAACAGTAATGGGTTAAAATGATGTCTGCAGATATGTTTCGTTGAATGGTAGTAAACAAAATATTATTCGAAAAATGGTGAAAATCCGTAAAAAATGTATATAATTTTCGATCTTGACAGTATCCTGTTTGCTATCCAGTATTGTTCTCCTAACATCACAAAGAGGCAATTCCCCGCCGAAGGTGTACGTCCGAGAATTTTCACATTATGATTGAAGGAAACTGAGGGTGGATAGATAAGTTTCAATTTGATTTCTCAAGTGACAAAACACTTACATCATTTGTTCAAAAATAAAATATTCACACTGTTTTGTTCAGATTAAAATCTTTGGGTCAATACATATCGATGGCTTAGAGCAAAAACATAGTACGGCTCTATACAACTTATAGAGCCATACTATGTTTTTGCTCTAAGCCATCGATATCCAGAATTTTCAATATCCTTCGTACTGTGGGCCTATAGGTTAGCCACGTAAACTCGCAAGAGACAGTACACCGGTATTCGATATTTTAATTAAAAAATGAGGAACATATCTCATGTGTCCCGAGAAAAATATTGACCCTAGTACTCTTAACTATCATGGGAACCTTACGGATGAAATTAAAAATCCGCTAACCAAAGTGTTGGCTGCTCTTGCAGATTTTCTCTCTCCCTCCTGGTCTTAACCCGGGTCCTCCGTAGGGGTGCTCCGGATTGGAGGTACTTAATGAACTTTCTAACTTTCCCGAGTAGCTATCCGTTTTACGTAACATTCTAATGAACAACCTGTGTTATTCAATATGCAGTCCTTATAAAATGTCCGATAACCCTTGGCTCCCTTTTCGGTTAGCTCAGTTGGAAACGCTCTAGGCTATCAAAATTGGCGTAACATCCCATTCAATTTATCAATTTGTTTTGGAGAACAGTAAAACGAATGGAAATATGATGCTTCCGTTGAGGAATCTATGGCCGGAAAATATAAGCAAACGAATGTACACTGTGCACATTTAGACTTTAGACAATTCATTAAGCATTTTCTCGAAAATTTGAAAAAGCCAAACCACCTAGTAACGAATATCCTTAATGTTGAGCGAGATCGACTCGAAAAACAATTCGTTTTTGGCAGTAAACCTAAGCACGGACAACTGAACTGATTGCTTCATTTTATTTCACCGTAACTCGTTGATATAAATTATTTGTTGAACTTTAATCAAGCTATGATCCTAGTCCAATGTACGAAGAAAGAAAGAATATGATACGGAGAGGGAAACTCTACATGTATACACTCCAGGGTTTACCATGTAACCCCTTCTCACACAAGAAATTTTGGGCCGCCCCAATTAAACAAGAGGACCATGATCGCCCCCCTGAGAATGACGGCTCAAGGCTTTATGGTATAATATACAAACTATCAAAGCCCTACACCTAACCATTTTGGAGAAGATTGTTTACAGATTTTCTCCTTTATTACTAGGTAGAGTGAAAATCCAACCACATTACGTTTATTTCAAGAGTACGGTAATTCTATGAATACTTAAGTAGAGGGTCAATAGGCATTAATACATACCAAATATCAAAGCTCTAGGCCTAAGAAGGAGTACATTTTCTATGATATCTTTCTTAATTCCTTGCTGGGATTACACAGAAAAGGACTCATTTTCAGATTACAGTAATTCTATGAAGTATTTTAGTACAGTGAAAAAGGTATTACTACACACCAAAAATCAAAGCTCTAGGCCTTGTGGTTTGGGAGAAGAAGATTTCTAAAGATTTCCTTCTTTAATTCTAAGTAAAATCAGGGATCACACAGAAAAGGGCTTATTTTCAGAAAACGGTAATTCTTTGAAGTATTTTGGAAGAGGATCAATAGATGATGATTTATACAAAATATCATAGGTCTAGGCCTTATGATTAGGGAGAAGAAGATTTTTAAAGTTTTCCTTCTTTACACAGAAAAGGACTAATTTTTAGAATACGGTAAATCTTTTGAGTGTTTTGGTAGAGGGTCAATAGATGATGATTTTACCAAATATCAAAGCTCTAGGCATTATGGTTTGGGAGAAGAAGATTTTTAAAGATTTCCTTCTTTAATTCTAAGTAAAATCAGGGATCACACAGAAAAGGGCTTATTTTCAGAAGACGGTAATTCCTTGAAGTATTTTGGAAGAGGATCAATAGATGATGATTTATACAAAATATCAAAGTCTTAGGCCTTAAGATTTGGGAGAAGATTTTTAAAGTTTTCCTTCTTTACACAGAAAAGGGCTAATTTTTAGAATACGGTAATTTCTTTTGAGTGTTTTGGTAGAGGGTCAATAGATGATGATTTTTACCAAATATCAAAGCTCTAGGCCTTATGGTTTGGGAGAAGAAGATTTTTAAAGTTTTCCTTCTTTATTTCTACGTAAAATCAGGGATCGCACAAAAAAAGGACTAATTTTCAGAATACGGTAACTCTTTGAAGTATTTTGGTAAAAGGTTGAAGATGATATTTTGTACAAAAATATCAATGCTCTAGGATTTATGGCTTGCGAGAAGATAATTTAAAAGTTTTCCTTCTTTTATTTCGATGTTAAATCAGGGATTGCACAGAATAGGGCTTATTTTCAGAATACGAAAATTTAGGTAGAAGGTTAATAGATGACGAATTGTGACAAATATCAAAGCTCTAAACCTTACGGCTTGGGAGGAGAAGATTTTTAAAGTTTTTTTTTCACTCCGTTGCTATGACAACCATAATTCTTCATTGATTTCAATTTTTTGAAGTATTTCGAAAGAGCATGAACTCAGGATTTTTCTATGAAGTTTGGTTGAAATTTCATGGTGAGTATAGGAGGAGAAGATTTTTGTAATTGTGAACGGACGGTCGAACGAACAGGTGGACGGACGAACGGACAGACGGACGGACGCCGGACGATGACCGATCACAATAGTTCACTCAGAGCACTTCGTGCTCAGGTGAGCTAAAAAGAATGCAGACGACAATACCCCGGGAAGTCTTCAAACTTTTTAATGACGTTATTGTTATTTATTCAATGTTGTTATTATCCTTCGTGTCATCGATCTTTTGGTGTTTTCAATATGAGCTAAGTACAGATTTGTTATTAAAGATGGAAAAAGAGATGTCAGAAGAACAAAACCACAACCCTTCGAAAGAAGACATATTCACACAAAATGGTGATAAGGTACCAGAAGATGAGCATGTGAATAGTTATGAAGACGACCCAAATACAAAATGCGGATTTGGTTCTTTCCATCCAGAATGTTTGCAGGTAATCTTTAGATATGTGACCGTTACTCAAAAAAGAAATCAGAGATCGGTTCAAGCAAAGGCCAACTAAATGTTTTATCAACAAGAGCACCTCATACGGATACCAAATATCTGCTGTTGAAGTGCTTGATAGTGGATAAAAAGTCGTAAAAAGACATCACTGGTTCATAAATGTATTTAGAGTTATCACCTTGTTAGTATCGACTTTCCTTTTGATATACGTATATTCTAAGTTTCAATTGAATGCGTCCAGTAATACCGAAGATATTACAAAATATCAAAGTATTCTGACGAAGAAGCTGACGTTGACAAAGACGCGGACCCAGACGCAGACTACACCAGGTATTTAGCAATATCTCGGTTGTCTCCAAAAACGACCGATATAAAGATAGTGAGGTAGGCCAACGATTCTACGTTCTTACTATCTGGTCTGCGAGTAATTTCGAACTTGATCAGCCTGCACAATCGGCGTTGATATTTGCACATGACAAAGATGGCAATTTCTATATGAACAAAGTTTTAAAAACTTGAACGGACTGTTCTTATTGACCTTCCAGGAATTAATTTCCTACCAATCCATCAAAAATCATTTGTAAACAAATCCAACCTATTGCCATGTTTCAAAGATATTTGCGAGGGTCGGAGCATTGTTGGGAAATCTACAAATATGATGGTGATTGGATAGGCTGGTCAAATCCTTTAATGTTTAAACTTATTTTAATAATGCTAAAATAGTATAAACGGCTTAGCAGCTCTGATGACGTATTATCAAACATTCATTTAAATAGTATTGATGAGTAAGTCTAAATTAAGAACACACTTCTGTATAAATTAAAGTCTATAAATAAAATTAGCTGATGTAAAGAATTATTTGATGATGGTGGAAAACAGAAAACAAAGGTAACAAAGTGAGAACATAAAGAACATTTAAAACTATCATAAAGCAAGAGAAACACTTTAATATCTTAGGCTGGAATTTAAAAAAAATGTTATAAAAATTAAGAATATCAGCTCATAATTTGGAAATTGAGAAGGGGCGACATAAGCGAATTGAAGCAGACAAACGAATATGCAGTTTATGTAACTCTGTAACTTCCTTCTGAAGTGCCCACATATTACTGAAGAAAGAACAAATACACTACAAAAATTTACCCGAAATATCAGAATTTATCCAACCTTAATACAAGTTAACTTTATATCTGGTTGATGGGCTCAGGGAACAGCTCAATTTATTTTATCTTTGTTTTGTGCATTGCTGCAGTTAATTACTTGATTGTGAAAAAAAGTGCTCATAAAAAAAATGCAATTTGAATTGAATAGGATCTGTTATAAATGAGGTCTACATAAACTACATGGTGTAACTTTCAGGTTCTTTGTTTTTCCAGGTATTTGCGAGGATTGGAGCATTTGTCGGGATCTACAGTATCTCTGGTCTACTAACCTCCAGCCTGTCAGTATACGTCAACTCTCAGGTAACTGATTCTATAGTCATGTGTCATGTGTTCAAGTTGATAGGTTAGCCGCCGTCAAAGCGCAGTCGATAGCGCGTCAGACTCCTAATCTTCAATTATGAGAGTCATGGGTTCGATCCCCGGCGGCGGCACATATCCTTTCCGACATTTGTTTCTCACCAATGGGTGGATAATCGTAAACCTAAGTGGGATAGCAGCAGGAGGCTAGGAAAGGATGTAGTGGTAGTACTGCTGAAAGAAAGACCTGGAATCCATTGTTAGGTGCTCCAGCCGCCGCGATATAACTGAAATACTGTTAAAAAGGGGCATTAAAACCCAGTCAATTAACCAATTATGTTCCGCCGTGCTCAACGCTATCCTCAGCAATGTCATATTGAAATGTATGATATTTACCTTTAATAACCAATTTCCACATTGTGCCGCTTGTGGACGGCTTGATGAAATATGACTATCGAAAAATGTGAGGAAATGAGACATTGCCTGCAACAAGCAATTTCTCCTTTTCTCAAAATGTTTTCTAACTTACTTGACACATGTTTTCTAACTATAATGTAATTTGAAATGTTATCTGCAACTCCTTTCTATTTGGAGCAGTCTCAAATCTTATCGTCTGGTAATTGGTTGATATTCTATCGCCAAGCAATCTAAACGATTTATTAAAAACAGTTGCGGCTTATCCTTCTCGCCCATTGGACGGATCTATTTGTCAAAAACAATGTGATAACGTATATCTTTGGCTGAGAAAATTAATAAATATTCCCGCAACACACCGCCATTAAATAACCATTTCCTCGGATATTTCGAATTTCTCCCAAGGTTTCATCGTGCTAATCAAAGGAATCAATTTCAGATTATACGAAGAATATGATTGAAGGACACTTCTTCCGAATTTCAGTACGGACAACCTGAATTTGTGTACTATCAATTTATTTTTAGAGATCTATAGGATTACAGATTTGTTGACACGTTCACTGATCGCCGACAAGGAACTGAAATATCAAACGGAGGTCATTCTCATAGTTTATGACATGGATCGTAAAAAGATTGATTGATTTGGTTTAACGCCGCTTTAACAGCATTTCAGTCATATCGCGGCGGCTGGAGCACCTAACAATGGATTCCTGGTATTCTTACACCAGTACTACCACTACATCCTTTCCTAGCCTACAGCTGCTATCCCACTTAGGTTTACGATTATCCATCCATTGGTGAGAGACAAGTGTCGGAAAGAATATGTGCCGCCGCCGGGGATCGAACCCATGACCTCCCCGTAAAAAGGAAAATCGGTGGCTGGTGACTTGAGCGTAGTAAAAATACTCTGAATATTAATTTCTATTTACGGGATTTATGTCTCAAAACGAACAAAAATGATTGCCATAAACGTTTGGAGGACAACATTCACTTTAACCCATTCCAACTCAATCCCCCCTTTTTACGCCCTTCAAGAAAGAAGCTTTGGAAAACATTGTGGAAAATGAAGAAATTGCTTGTATCAAGCAATTTCTTCATTATCCACAATGTTTTCTATCCAAAAAGGTGAAAAAAATTAAAATTCCATTAACTTGAAATTGTCGTCTGCATCTTCTTTCAATTTGGACCAATCTAAAATTTTGTCAAGTGGGAATGGGCTAAGGCTTATTGGTCAATCGATCTTTGATCGACATGCGGCGATGCCTCACCTACTCATATGCTCCAAATAAATCCGGCACGAGATTTCGTGTATTCTCGCTATTTGGTTAGACTCCTCCCTATGCTTTGTATGATTTAAAGTTTCCTCCGGTCATCGGCGATATTCTTATTGCTACTTGGTTGCATAACTCTTACCCGTTTTTTGTAATTTTAGACTGGACCAATTGGAAAGAGTTTGCAGACGAAAATGAAATTCGCTGCAAATTGAAATGAAATCATCCTATGCGATAGAACATATTGTGGGAAAAAAGAAATTACTTGCTACAAGCAATTTCTTCTTTGCCCAAATATGTTTTCTCACGCGTAAAATCAAAGCGACGTTAAATCTTGGGTATGTACAGGAAAGGGTTAAACATTCCTACACAATCCCGTTTTTACGCCCCTCAAGAAAAAAACACTTTCGAATGATGTGTGATGAATAAAGAATTGCATCACTAATCCAGAATCTTTTCTACCCCAAAACATTGAGATTTCTTGTAATGAGTTAATGCAATTCATCAGAAATTTTACGTTTTGGCTCGATTTAAAGAGGGTTTGATACTGCCAGGGAACAATTTATTTACTACCTGTACACAACATCTTAACCATTTCCTACATAATCCCGCTTTTTTGCGCGTCACAAGACCACATCTTGGGAAAACATCATGCAAAATGAAAAATAGCTTGTCTCAAGCAATTCTTCATTTTCAACAATTTTTTCTAACAAGAAAAGCAAATATTTTCAAAGTTTCATCAACTTGAAATCGATGTCTGCAATTTCATTGAATTCAGATTAGTCTATTTTGTCGTGTGGTAATGGGTTAAAAGGACTGACGGCTCTTTTTCAACTGCAGGTTTCAATGTTGGAGAAGCAATTCGGATTCAGCAGTGCCGAGACTGGGGTATTAATGAGTTGTAATGATATTGGTTACCTGACTTTTGCCCTGTTTTGTGGATACTTTGCTAGTAAGGTAAGATATGTAACGGCGAATTCTATAAAATTAACCCTTGTCATGCTGAACCTGGAATAGGTTCCTTGGCCCCGTGAGGGAAGAAGATACAAATATAGACAAGCCTGCATACATAAGCAGTTTGATCTTCGTCTAACCCCTGATAGCGGCTTTCGAAGCAGCATTGAGAACAAAAAGAGTCCTTTGATAAAAAATACTGATTCACAATAAACTATTTAGTGCTTTTAGCGCTTTTATTTCAATTCAATCCAGCAAATGATTTTATTCAGCATAATAAGGGTTAAGTATAAAGGCGCATTCTCTGAAAGTACTATTGCTTGTGAGAGTATGGACACAGAATCAGATCTTAACTTATCGAAGAATTGCACCTCACATATCACAGGATATGAAGGTGTCTCACGATTTCTTAATGATGAAATGAACGGTCGGGAAAGTATACTACTTCAATTAGTGCATTTTTTAAGAAATATTTTTCGAACGTTTCCAGTTGTAAAGCTTTGAACATTGTAAACAATGACTTATGATATCAGTCTGATCAAAGCATTTTCAACATTACTGGGTTTTTCCCCTACATATTTGATTTTCCCTAAAATATCGTCGGCGAGGAAAATGTCTCAAGTACAGCTTTATTAAAGCTGCATTTACGACAGTTTTATTGCCCACCAACCATATGCAAAAGGGCATCCTTCTGTCTCACAAATCCCATATTGGCCCAACATATTTCTCGCTGACATTTCAAGCAGCTCATTCCGCTAATACCATTCTTGCAAAGCGCATATTTTAGTTTCCTAAATAAATCAATGACATGGAAACGATCCCGCAAATTTAAACACGTTTTCACAAAAACGCTTTATTTCAGGTACATATACCCCGAGTTCTTGGACTGAGCACCATTTTATTCGGTGTTTGTGGCATTATGTGTGCCCTACCGTACTTTTTACAAGACCCGTCTACATATGACGTCGATCCGATGACATCGAATGCCACCGTCCCCGGAAGTCGCCGGAAAGTGCCAATGTGTGACGTCACGAACGCCTCGTTGACAGAATATGGTTGTGTTAGTTCTGATTCTGAAGAGGCCGTTTCTAACTTGGAAGAATTGAGAATAAAACGAGTTGCCTACTGGTTGATTGCCATTGGAATGGTAAAATATAATTATATTTCAGTAGTAAACAAATAATGATTGAAAAAAACAATAAAAAAATGTGAGTTCCTCCCTGCTCCAAAAAATAACTGATGAAAGAAAACTAAAATTTGGAATTGGCGAGCCTTTTCTGATACATTTTTCGACCTTTTATCCCATTTCCAAACAAAAAAATTAAACTGGTCCAAATTGTAAGAAGTCGTAGCCGACAATTTTTACTTGCTAATCTTTTGGGGGGAAGAAAACATTATTGATGATGAAGAAATTGCATGTAACAAGCAACTGCTTCATTTTTCCACAATGTTTTGCAAAGCCGTTGTGCTCAAGCCCAAAATCGCATTGGATGGAAATTGGTTAAATGGTGTAATTTCACGAGGTATCATTTCAAATTTTGATATACGATGTATAATCATTCTAAATATGAGAGCTTATTTTTCGTCTATACCGATTATAAGTAGGTAATAAGGCTCCGGCTGTGAGCTCTGATATTTGTAAATACTTTCGCTAGCCACGCCCACTGACATCCGAACAGTTTATTTTTACTAAGATATACCAAAAGCCAATAATTTAATTTTCAGTTTCGTCTTTCAAAACGAGCGTTCTGATTGGTCGAAAAAAAAATCATAAATCCAGGAACAAATTTTTAAGCACGCAGCGATTTGTATGCTTCCGCACAAAATAGTCCCATACAAAGAGGTATCAAAATTTGTAAAGCTTTTGTTTTTTTCGCTCGATGCTATTAAATTATAAAAAATGAAGAGAATATTTTTTTGTTTTCATGGAGGTATGAACCGAAAAACCTAATCATACAATGTATGAATCCGCTTCGCATATTCATACAGTGTGATTAGGTTTTTCGGTTCATACCTCCATGAAAACAAAAAATTTTCTCTTCATCTGTAAATTCTTAGTTGGCTTGCACATTTTACGACTGGGAACAGAAAACAAAAACCAAATCACTGGTTGGCGACCTAAGCGGGATAACTACAACATGTATACGCTGTTGTGACGGCTTTTAAGTCGCTTTACATATAGAATGTTTGAAATAAAATGACGAAGTTCAACATTTACTTCCGGTTTAAATTAAAAACAAAATGAATGGTCAATCGATTTGATTTTAATTTACGCCCGGAATCCGTAGTTTCCAGTTTGACCTTAATTTTCTTTTGATTCCTTCAGAGAGCATTTGCTTCTTTTTCATTAACTAAATCACACTGAATTTAAATGTATGAACCACATTGTGATTTAGTTTTTAAGTTCATACCTCAATGCAAACAAAAACATACTCTTATTACATGTATTTTTTTTTCAACCCAAATCTCACACAATGACGCCTTTGGACGCCCATTATGAACAACAATTGGGAAAGAAATGTGGAATATGAAGAGAGTACTCGAAACAAGTAAACTCTTCATTTTACCCAAGGTTTTCTGCCCAGAAAATTGCAAAAAAAAATCTACAATTTCATTTTTTCTTTGAATTGACGTCTACATCTCCTTTCAATTTGGACCAGCCTAAAAGTTTGCCGTCTGATAATAGGTTAAATAATCTATCTTTCGTACCGATTCTCCTCTTAGGTTTTTCAAGGAGTGGGAAAATCAGTCAGAAACCCCTTTGTCACATTATATATCGACGACGCTGTGGATAAAAGAAAGACGGGATTTTACATGGGTATAATCATTGGAACAGCCATATTTGGACCAGCCTTGGCTTACTTGCTTGGTGGGGTATTCAGTAAAATATATGTCACCCTTCAAAGTAAGTACTCATTCGATCAATTATAGTTTGAAATACTTCAACCATTGATTGGTGGGGTGTTCAGTATCACTCTTCAATGTAACTACTCATTTTGATCAATTATAATTTAAGATACTGAACCCATAACCACCCGCATGCCACATTTTCACGCTCTGTATAAGAATATCTAAAGAAACATAGATTGACAACGAGAAAATGCTTGTAACAACCAACTTATCCTTTTCCTTAGATGTCTTTGTCAGATTAGAGGCTCTTTTATAAGGTATGTGTGTATGTTTTTTTTTTTTTTTTTATTCTTTTGAAACATATGTGTGATTTTTCAATTGTTTAAGTTTACATCTACTTTGAAGCGAGGTCTGCAGCTATTTGCAATTTGGACCAATCTAAATTCTGTCGCATGATGATCGGTCAATTCTATTTGTAACAAGTTTTGTTTGTTTGAATGGGGTTTTACGCCGCTTTTAACAATCTTTCAGTCATATCGCGGCGGCTGGAGCACCTAACAATGGATTCCTGGCATTTCTCACACCAGTACTACCATTACATCCTTTCCTAGCCTCCAGCTGCTACCCCACATAGGTCTACGATTATCGACCCATTGGTGAGAGACAAATAGTCGGAAAGGAAGAGTGCCGCCGTCGGGAATCGAACATTTGTAACAAGAGAAAAAAGTCCAACGCTCTCAGTTGGATGACTTGCATGATTCTTTGGGCTCTAACATATCCTACTGAACAATATCAAACATTTTAACTTTCAAGATTTCACTTCGATAATATTTCTAAAAGGTTATAGTTCTAGGACTCCAAAACGCATTTTATTTAACTAGATGATGTATGTAGTATTTTCAAGGAGTTATTCACTCTGCGAAAACTATGTTTCAACGAGATGCAACCTTGTTCTTTCGATATATAATTTTCATACAAAACCTGTAACAAATTACCCTCTAGCAGACAGACTGGATAGCTGAAATTAGTATCGCGCATGCGCATGCGCATTTCATCGATATACATGTTATCCGCTTTACATTTATAATATTAATCATTATATTCATTGACCAATCGCTGTTGTCAAACAACGGTAGATCATCATTCATTTTGATCGTTCGTAGAATTTGAACTCAGACCTCGCCGACAAAATGGTATCAAAATATATAAAGTTTTTGCTTTTTACGCTCGATGATATTAAATTATAAGAAATGAAGAGAATATTTTTTTGTCTCATGGAGGAATGAACCTAAAAACCTAATCACACAATGTATGAATCCGCTTCGCGTATTCATACAGTGTGATTAGGTTTTTCGGTTCATACCTCCATGAAAACAAAAAATATTCTCTTCATCTCTTAACAAAATTGCCAATTTATGTCTGATTAGCTGTAGAGATCACACCGACAGACCCCCGATGGATTGGTGCTTGGTGGCTTGGATTTCTTGGCTTCGGTGGATGTGCTATTCTATTCAGTGTTCCAATCATGTGTTTTCCTCGGAAAATGCGATCGAGACGTCGTAGACAGGAGGAACTAGGCGAACAAATATCAAGAAAGATTGAAGTCAACAATCAGTCCGTTTTGAAATCTATTTTTGTTGAAAGTAAAGGTAAATTATCGATGCTGGATAATCAATCATGCGTTGAATACACTGTCTCATCGATTATTCAGGTCCACATGGGAAAATGATTTAAAAGTCTGTGTGGAAGTATGTATGTAAATCAATCTTTTTCGAGTTACCACCTCTATTAAGTGACCACATTCATAAAGCGAACATTATAAAAGTCCCATTTCCAAAAGCAAAAGGTCTTAAGAAATGAACGTATTAGTTAAAGCAACATCACTACTTAACTCTGTATTGATAGGCCTCATTCGGACCGTCTCAGCGAGACAGATTATATGAGCTGAAACTACATAGCATTGAATGAGAATTCTTCAATAATTTATTCATACACGTTATCGTATATGCCACAAAAATAATATAAATTGACCACCTTTTGGTCGTTCTTAAAGAGTAGCTTAAGTCTTGTCATGCTGAACCCGTAGTATTCCTGTATTGACAGGTGGTATAGACAAAGATCAGCCTGCACATAAGTGCAGTCTGTTTGGCCCGTTTGAGACAGTTTTTTTTTAATTTAAAAATTTTCGAGATAGATAATGATCCTTATTAAAACTTTCCCAGTATTGTCAGACCTTTGATTTTAAAGAAATTCTGTGTAGAATTTTAATTCAGTACGACAAGGGTTAATACAATTGTTACTGTATACTTTATCATGAGTTAATGTTCGTCCATGTTTGAATGTAAGATTGGCCAATCAAGTCTGGAACTGTATCATTCCCATTCACTTATAAGAACATAAGAAAACTCATTGGTCAAACAGTCTAAAATAATATATTGAATACTAATGCAGAGGCATGGGAACAATATTTATTTTCTCATTGACTGTTTGTTTGAATGGAGTTTTAGGCCGCTTTTAACAATCTTTCAGTTATATAGCGGCGGCTGGAGCACCTAACAATGGAATCCTGGTATTTCTCACACCAGTTCTACCATTACATCCTTTCCTAACCTCCAGCTGCTATCCCACATAGGTCTACGATTATCGACCCATTGGTGAGAGACAAATAGTCGAAAAGCATGAGTTCCGCCGTCGCGGATCGAGCCCGGGACCTCTAGATTGACGGTCCGACGCGCTACCAACTATGACGGCGGCTCTTTTCTCATTGGCATGAACTAGTTTAGAGCCAAATTTGAAAAGTAAGTCTCTCAATTTTACATAATTATTTCGCTTTTAAAATGGACTTTCTTAATGACGAAGACACATCGAAAAAAATGTTCTTTCACCAATTACTATACACTCGATGAATTCGACTTGCTGTTGAAAAATCACCTACGAAAACAACGAAAGACAAGATAAAAATGCTTGTAGCAAGAATTGTCTCTCTATATTTTCTGCACTCTACTGCAATTTGAATTACCCCCTACAACTCAGCTGAATTTGGACCCGTCTACAATTTTGTTGTTGTGGAAAAAAGATAAATTTACAAGATTTATAGCAGAACCTAATTCTGTGTAATCCGTACGGCTTGGGATCAACTTGTGCTTCGACATGTGCCGAGGGAAAGTCTATTGGTCCACAAAAATCCTCAAGTCGATAATGGGAATTCAACATGACCGACTACCGGTTTTACAGATTATCCATCCCTAAAAATATCTTTGATTGTTGTGCTCAAAATTGTGGAGACTGTTGCTCTGTTTTGAAGTGATCAGTGTAAACAGAAGTAAGATATTCTGTCCTGATAACGTTTATTTTTTCTTTAACACATTACCAGATGGCAAAATTTTAGACTGGTCCAATTTTAAAGAAGTTGCAGACGACAATTTGAAGTTAATAATTTTTTTTAAACATTCTGTGTATGAAGAATTGTGTAAAAAAATCACCATTCTGTGTATGAAAAATTGTGTAAAATGAAGAAATTGCTTGCTACAAGCAATTTCTTCATTTTACACAACGTTTCCCTAATTGTTTTTCTAATAGGGCGTCAAAAAGTGTCATTGTGTGAGAAAGGGTTAATGAATATTTCTTCTTTCAGGATTCATCTTAGCAATGTTACGTGTGCTAAAGAATCCAGTATACACCACAATTGCCCTGTCCAACTCCATCAATCTATTAGGCGTCTCGGGTATTTTAGCATTCATGCCGAAATATATCGCATCCCAATATTCCATACCATTGTGGAAAGCAAACATCATTCTAGGTATAGCGCTTCTTTGTCTTCATTTGATTAATGAAAAACGTACATTTATTATTAACTTGTTTTTATCTAATAACCTTTATTTCCAAAAGAAATTCCACATCAAATGTTTGGAGTACTCTGAACTTCGACGGGATTATCCCCAAACCCAACAATTTTGACAATAGTTGAACATGATGCATCATTTTGTACTGATTTGAATAACTACTAAAAAATTCCCCCAATTCACAAGTTAACATCCCATCTTAAAATATTTCTGTTAGTCATTCCAAGCTAGAAAAGCTTTCTACATGTCTGCATCTTTGAACTGATCCTACCTGAAATTTGTCTTTTAGGCGACGATAATGTCGTAAATATAACTTTATTTAGTTTGTATTTACATTATATTCATCGCTCATTGACTATTTTTGTCCTATCTATTTTACAGCTCTAAGCAGTATCACTGCTGTATCTATTGGTACTTTTTTCGGAGGGCTGCTAACTAGACGTATCAAGATGACGCCATTGACCACGTGTAAATTACTTGTTCTTTTCTTCTTTGGTAATATACTGTGTCAGATGACCGGGTTTGTTCTTGGTTGTGAGCAGCCAGTGCTGTATGGAGACAATTCTATGAGGTGAGAAAAACTTGAAAAAATAATTTGAATAATGCTGATTTTTTTTTAATCCAAATTTTAATTAGGAATTAAATGGATAATACATTCCGCCAATAAAAAGGTACCACTTCGGTAACTAGGTAATTTGATATTTCAACTATAAAGATAATAATTAAAGAAAGTGGAAGGTCACATAGTCGCAAAATTTAGCCTTTTACACCAATTGAACAAAAAGGCTGTGGAAAAGATTGTTTCAAGCAATTTCTTCATTATCCACACTGCTTTCTGCCCGAAAAGATATATTTTTTTTTTATTTTTATCTTAATCAACTTAAATCTGTCGTCTATAACCACTTTGATTTTTACCGTTCCAAAATTTTGTCATCTAGTAACAGCATTAGTATATCGAGTCTGGGAAATCAGCGGTTTTCTTGTGTTAATTTGCGGTAATAACCTTAGCATAAATCATCATTTTTCTTCCCTAATTTTAGTAAAATATTACACCTATTTATTTTTAATAATTATTTTGAAACTATTTAATATTCAAATATATATTTTCGAGGGAGGTCTTCTGTGCGTTGGCAGAAATTTCTACGATCGAACGGAAAATGGTTGTTGTGTGAGGATTTGAATTACAGTAAATCTTGTTTGAAGCGACCACTCATGGGACAACCATAAGTTGGTCGCTTAACAGAATGGTCGCTTAAAACACATTTAATATGGAATATGTGAAGGGTTGATTCGATTGCATACATAAATTATGAAAGAATTCTATCTAAATCCTATGTTGTTGGGACTCATTAGAATCGTCTCAGCAGTAACATTAGATTAAAGTATGACATGGTTTTAGCATTTACGACCATTTCATTATGAGAGCTTTTGATTTTGAAAGGGGGATTTCGATTGTGGTCGCTTAATGGAGGTGGTAGTTTTATAGAGGTGGTTGCTCGAGCAAGATCGACTGTACACGAAACCTACTCCAGTAGGCCAATACACTATTCATATTATTGGCAATAATATTGAGTCAATATGTTGATCAATTTTAGATACCACCCACACACTCACAGTGATATTGTCAATACAAAGTATTGACAATATCGTTGAGAGTGTGTGGGTTATTTTGACGATTGGCAAATAAATTGACTATCAAATATTATCAAACAGTACCCATCCAGACCTGTATAGACCAACTAGCTCCATGTGTTTACAAGGATGTTATTGTAGCGATGAGAAATATTTCCCAATATGTGGTGAAGATGGGCGGGACTATTTTAGTCCTTGCCATGCTGGTTGCACAGACAAGAAAGGGGCCATGGTAAGCTTATATGAACAATGATTCTAGATTGAATATTTGCTATATCAGCGATCGTCTATGACGTAAGCAATATATGTGTTGCGTAAAACGTAGTACACAAATCACAAAAATGAAAATAAAAAAAAAAAAAAAAAAAAAAAATACACATGCTTATACGCGATCTTGAAAATGACTTTAGCTTGAACATGAATAATAGAAACGAGCTGATACCCTTTTTAATTTAAGAGATGAAGAGAATGTTTTTTTGTTTTCATGGAGGTATGAACGTAAAAACTTATCACGCTGTATGAATACGCGAAGATGATTCATATATTGTGTGATTAGGTTTTTCGGTTCATACCTCCATGAAAACAAAAAATATTCTCTTCGTTTCTTATAATTTAATAGCATAATAATAATAATAATAACAGCTTTATTTCATGAAGGTAGAACATTAAGACATTTTCAAATTAGAATACCTGAATAGTCTTTTTTACAATGTTGCCTTCGCTATTATGAAAATGATTACTGTAAATGATGAAATGATAAAAACATGCGTATAGAGTTTGATTATCAACAACAACAAAAACATGGAGGGAAATGTTCAAAAGGATAGTAAATCTACGGACAGATACGCCTTTAGGTTAATTACTTAGGTATCTTCTGGTGAGACTTTAGAATTGTTTCAATAGCAAATATTGTTTAAACTGTTTTTTAAAACTGGATAAAGATGTAGCATCTCTAACTGAAAAAGGAATTTCGTTCCACACACTCATGCTGTAGTACGAAAATGAGTTTTTCTTGTACAATGTATTAAACTTTGGTTAGTTATGTCATGATGAGTAATTGATCGTAAATTGTAGTAAGTGTTATTACTAAAAGAAATGACGTCTGCCATATACCCTGGCAAAAGGTTATTTCTACATTTATATATTAAAAGACCTGTGTGATAATTACATCGGTTATCGAAAGTTAACCAATTAAGTGAAGAAAAAAGATCAATCGAACTTGTTCTTGCTGAAAGGCTTAGTATAACACGGGCTGCTCTTTTCTGGAGCACAAACAATTTAGAGATCCTACATTTAGCACTTTTCCACCAAACTGTACAGCAAAAATCAAAAATAGGTAATATGTAGGAATTGTAAAACAATTGTTTCATTTCAAACGACAGATAAGCCGAAATTCTTTTTAGAAGAGAGATTTTACTATTCATTATAGAACTAATTTTGTCAATATGCACATTCCATGACAGGTGTTTGTCAACGTGAACACCCAAAATTTTATGGGACTCAACAATTTCAATACCAACGTCATTTATCTTTAAATCTAATTTTAACCTCTTTATTCTATGTTTAGGTCCAATAAGCATACACTTTGTTTTATTCGCATTTACAAGCATATTGTTATTAGAACACCATGTGAGTATTGAATTTAAGCTATTTTGTAAGTTGGCTTGTATTTCGTCATTGTTGATGCCAGATGTATAAAGTGTCGAATCATCCGCATACAGGTCTAACCTGGACGCTTTAACATGCAAACTCATGTCATTTATGTAGATTAAAAACAGAAGAGGCCCTAAAATAGAGCCTTGCGGGACACCACTAGATATTATTTGCGGAGAAGAATAAATATCAATATATCTCATGTACTGTTTCCTATTAGATAAATAAGATTCAAATAAAGCTAAGGCTTTTTCTGAGAAATTGTGTAACCTGGGCTTATATAATAAAATTTTATGATCTACCAAATCAAATGCCTTTTTAAAGTCGACGAAAACCGAACCGACAATCTTCCCGGAATCAATTTCTTTTGACCATTCATCGAATAGCCGAATTAGGGCTGTTTGACAAGAATGTTTTTCTCTAAAACCTGATTGATTTTTCGATAATATGTTGTTTTTATCTAGGAATGAAAATAGTTGCATCGAGCGAAAAAAACCAAAAACTTTACAATTTTTGATACCTTTTTGAACTATTTTTTTCCGAAGCATACAAAATCGCTGCGTGCTCAAAAGTTTGTTCATGGATTTATGAATATTTTTTTTCAACCAATCAGAACGTTGTTTTTGATAGACGAAACTAAAAATTAAATTATTCGGTTTTAAATGGAATGATATGGTAGGACAATCATTGTTCATCATTCTTGCAAATTGGTTTACATTTATTCTGCTATAATCATTCTGAATGGACTGGTCATGGCCGATCGCATCTAAATCTGTTTTCTCAAAACACTGACAATAAAACACTAGTTAAACAATTATTCAAATTAGCTGAAAACTATAGAAACCCTTCTTTACTTCCCTGACAACGACGTCATAACGAATGTAATGACGTCATTTCAGAAACGGCGTTGTATGTTTCGCAGAATACTATTAACTGATAAAATCAAATTGTAGGAGAGTGTCAAATTTGTGTCCATAAACTACCGCATTTAGTTAAATTGTATTTAAAAACTGAAAAAAAAAAACTCGACAAAACCTCACTTTTTATCTGTCCACAGATGACTCGTTAAATAAAGTTAGTATATCGTTACAAATATCGAATATCATTCATCTTTGATCTTTTCAGGGTTTCGTAAACTGTACGTGTATCCCAGGCGGCCAAGCCCGAGCCGGACTATGTGACCAGGGTTGCTCGACCAATCTGTATATCTATGCAGCCTTTACATTCATTGGAAAGTTTATAACAGCTCTTAAGATTATTCCGGCTTTCATAGCAGGTATAAGATGTGTAGACGAGAGTGACAGAGGAGTGTCAACGGCAACTTCAAGCTTTCTTACGTCAACCATAGGTAAACATAGCGTCGGGGAATGAGCCAAATGTCGTAAATACATTTTATTAAAGCTGTATTTACGACGTTTTGCTAA
Organism: Fragum fragum; assembly: GCA_946902895.1. Lineage (NCBI taxonomy): Eukaryota > Metazoa > Mollusca > Bivalvia > Cardiida > Cardiidae > Fragum > Fragum fragum. The sequence continues at coordinate 10,128,253 of OX336382.1, read as the reverse complement.
CCCACCGACTACAGGTTATTACGCGAGAGTTCATTATTAAATTCTTTTATCAATCGAATCACTCTAGATGTGATAAACAAGAGATAAATTGCACAAGTGTGGAAGGTAAGGAGAGGCAGGAATTAGTGACGTCATTTACTCTATGGATGCCGTCATCAACAATCTGATTTTAGACGTTGACCAAGGGGTAATATCGATTCTTACGTGTAACGTTATGGAACAATACCAAAAACATACATTTAAATTATGATATATGATATATGTTTAGAAAAAAAAACGTTATACAGGAAAAACTGCCTAATTGACGTTACTTTTTGACGTTCGAAATTCAAATGTTTCGATGACGTCACAAATGTCTGATTATTGCTTCGCTATTGCCTCTGAAGAAATAGCGTGTTACAAACAATTTCTTCATTATCAACATTTTTTTTCTATCCAAATTTTGATAATATTGTATTACACAACTTCTTTCATTTTTCCTGATCAATCTCTGGATTTATTGTCCCTGTGATTTTATAATTGAGAAAACATTGTAAACAAAAAACAAAACAAAAAACTTGAATCTTTTACTTTACTAGTTATTTATTTATTTATTTATTTTTTTGAATAAGATCCATTTTATATTTTTTTCTGCAAATTCTTTAAATGGGACAGGTCTAAATTTTGCAAAACAGAAAAGGGTTAAATTGTTAAATTTGGATCAGTCTAAAATTTTGTCTTAATATATACTGTTTTCAAAAATAATCCATGTTTGTTTTTTCTTCAGCCTTATAAAAATGTAAACAACAAAACTGACGGATCAAACATATATTCTGGTATTTCGCAGGTTGGATGCCCGGTCCTGTTATTTTCGGCCTTGTTATAGACAACACTTGTTTACTGTGGAAGTACACGTGTGGTGAACGTCAATCCTGCCAACTTTACGACATTCACTACTTCCGGAAAGCAATCCACGCTTACGGCACGATAGCCAGTACGATTGGAATGCTGCTGATAATTGGTCTATACTTCTACTTCCGGGTGAAAGGTTACCAAACATGGCGGTCAAACACTTCCGTCTCTCGCAAAATTCTGCCACGCGAAAACTTGGACAAAGAGGTATGGGTTTCTTTTCTCATTTACCTATATGATCTACGCCAATTTTACTGGTTTATGATTCCCGTTTAACAAGGCTCATTATTTTCGTCAAAGGCTCGATTTTCCCATTACTCCATCTATATAAACATTCACTTAGCCTAACGTCATCTCCAACTATAGCCCCTATAGCGTTAGAACCTAGTATGTAATAAGACAAAGACTAGAATACGGGCAAAAGAACCACTGCTCACAACAAAAAGCTCACCATACAAGTATAAGAGGTTTGAATTACACGCTTTAATTCTTTCTAAAGTCATTCTTTTCCTCCTAAAATCTTCACACTTTATTCTTTTCAATCGCGTAAATTTATGGATAGGCAGAAAAAATTCAAAAGCGGATTTTTGTTTAAAGAAATTACCTCTGCTGCATAAGAGTGTAGAAAAACATAAATTGAACAAATCGCAGATATCAATCAAGTTATAAGTCGACCAATGAAACCATTCATTTCGACCAGAAGTGAATTTTGAAATCCAACATTGGCCACCATTTTTGTGTGTTTTTATTTTATTTGTTGTTGTTGTTGTTGTTGGTTTGGCTACTTAAACGTCGTAACTAAAGCTTATTACAGATGGAGATGTGACGTTTAGGTCTCCAACCAACTTATTATCTTTTTGTTACATGCTAAAGACATATTTGTTTCAAAATAGCGCCGTATAATATCAAAGCGGTTCTAGCTATAGGAGGCAACGGGTGAGTTTGTTTGTTTGATTAAATGGGGCTTTGAGCCGCTTTCAACAATCTTTCAGTTATATCGCGGCGGCTGGAGCACCTAACAATGGAATCCTGATATATCTCCTGAGTACTACCATTACATCCTTTCTTAGACTCCAGCTGCCATCCCACATAGTTCTACGATTATCGACCCATTGGTGAGAGACAAATAGTAGGAAAGGATGAGTGCCGCCGTCAGGGATCGAACCCGGGACCTCTAGATTGATAGTCCGACGTGCTACCAACTGCGCTATGACGGCGGCCGTAGGCAATGGATGGGGTCTACGGAGTAAATGGAGATGGCCAGCGATTGGTGAATAGTAAGGCGAAATGACTTCATTACACTCAGAAAAAATGAGCCTGTGTGTGACATTTCCAACAATTCCGCCGGTGCGTGACTCGCACACATTGAGCACCCTGGACAGCAATTCGGGGCAATTAGAATATTCGCTGATTGTTTAAAGAAGCTTTGGGTCAGCATCTATCTACAGAGCGCAGAGTGAAGACTCTGATCAGACTGTGCGGATGCACAGGCTGATCTGAGGCTTTACTAGGCGCACACGTGTAATGGTTGGAAATGTCACGCACACGCTCAAATAACAATGAGGATCCACGCAGGATTCTCTGGTCCTTTTTTGGCGGTTCAGGTCATATATACTTTCTTCTTCAGATGATGACAATGAAAGCCGATAAAAAATCGAGAGAAGCGATGAAAAGCTAGACCTAAGAGGACAAAGCAGAATATGATTTCTTATTGGTTATTATAGTCCTTCAAAATATACCAGAGACAAACTAATTATTTTTGTTTCCGTTTGTTTATCATTTTATGAAAACATCGCCGAAGTTGGGTCATGTCTACAAAAAGGTGATATCCTGCGTAATAGCCTACGTATTCGGCTACCTATTTTCGCCAGCCTGTGTTCTTTGAAAGACATGCTTTTTAGCTCTTACATCTAAGAGATGAAGAGATTTTTTTTGTTTTCATGGAGGTATGAACCGATAGAACTAATCACACTGTATGAATACGCGAAGCGGATTCATACATTTTGTGATTAGGTTTTTCGGTTCATACCTCCATGAAAACAAAAAAATTCTCTTCATTTCTTATAATTTAATAGCATCGAGCGAAAAAAAAAAAGCTTTACAAATTTTGATACCTTTTAGTATGGGACTATTTTGTGCGGAAGCATACAAAATCACTGCGTGATCAAAATTTTGTTCATGGAGTTATGAATAATAATTTTAGACCAATCAGAAAGCTCGTTTTTGTTAGACGAAACTTAAAGATAAATTATATAGTATTAAAGAAGTACCGGAGAAACTAGTCCACTTAGTACCTTAACCTTTATCCAGCAGCCTTACTTAATGATGTAGATTGCATTCCCTGCTACATTTATCGGGTTATTCTTAATGGATTATATAAGGAGAGTTTATCCAGTACACGAAAGTAAAAATTTGAGACTGGTCCAAATTGAAAGGAGATGAAGACGACAATTTAAAGTACATGTATATGAAATTTTAGATTCTTTTCAAATTTCTGTCTAGCCAATATTGTGGAAAATGAAGAAATTGCTTGATATAAACAATTTCTTCATTTAACACAATTCTTTCCTAGTTGTTTTTCTTAGAGGGTGTCAAAAAGTGTCACTGTGTGGAGAATTATATCAGGTGAATATAACTCACTCCTTAAAAATACATATATGTACATTTATAAAAGATTATGCAGTTCAGAAGAAACGCAAAATGTTCCCCTATTTAAATGGATAAACAACATTAAAAATATTTTAATAAAATGCGGCTTGGTCAACATTTGGGACAACCAAATATTTCCAAATGAAAAATGGTTAAAACTTACGGTTAAACAAAGGCTTAAAGATCTATTTATAAATTCTTGGTTTAGTGTCTTAGAAAATAACGATAGTTGTCACACCTATAAATTGATAAAAAAAGAAATTCGGACAAGAAAAATATTTAGCTGATACACCCCCTGCACTTTTGGAATACTTGATAAAATTTCGAACTAATAATCACAAACTACCGATTGAAGTAGGAAGATGGTCTAAAACTGAAATAAGAGAACGAACCTGTAATCTCTGTCATAATTCCATTGGTGATGAATACCATTATACATTTGAATGTACCTTTTTCAAAAATTCGAGAAAATCTTATTTACCAGCTAAATACACAGAGAAGCATAATGTACATGTATGTAAATTTGAATTGCTATTAAATACAACAAATAAAGTAGTACTTATCAATCTATGCAAATTTATTAAGAATGTTGTAGAAAATTTCTGAGAAAAAATTGGGTATTACCAATAGTTCGAAATAATTAAAATTGACTTTATTTAACCATTCCCAGAACGAGAAAACTTGCAAAATCTTAAGTGAAATCCTTTAAAGATAACAAAAAAGACTTTAGCTCAGGAGTGTTGATGGAAAGGAAGAAAATACTGGACATCGGTATCTTCTTCCTATCGACCAACGATTCTTGTTACTGAAACACGACATTCTGTACGGAAAGCGTTAACGATTTATCGATTCATTTATTAATTTGTAAACTCATCTATCTACATTGCAGGTACATGTATATATATATGCCTCGTTGACACTTTGTTTCATGATTGTACATTTACCTCTTGTTTTCTGTAAAGGAACAGAGCGAAATAAAAGAATTGTAATTGTAATTGTAATTGAGATGGGTTACTTGATTATTTCTTTTGTTCTTTTTTCTAAGTAGTTATTCTATCAGTGATAAATTCGAGACTTTACCGAGCCTTTTATGACCGTGAGAAAGACGATTTAGATAAAAGTATTGGAAATAAACACAAATGCAACATCTTATTCAAACAATAAGCTTAACCCATTCCCACTCAGTGACGCTATTAGACGCCCCAAAGTAAAAAAGTTTCGGGAAACATTGTGAAAAATGAAGAAATTGCTTGTTACAAGCAATTTCTTCATTTCCACATTATTTTCTACCCAGGAATTTGAAAAAATCCAAAATTTCACAAATTTTTAAATTTTCGTCTGTAACTTCTTTCAATTTGGGCCATTCTAAAAAGTGTTCGTCTGGTATGGGTTAAAAGGTCTTTTAAACAAGCAAAAGAATAAATCTCCTATGAGAGGGACGAGAAATTACTATGCCTGCGTCATTTTCAGTATAGTTTATAAACGTACACTGATGCCAAAACAATGGGTTAACCCATTTCCGTATTGTCTCACCATTTAACGCACGTCAAGTAAAAAGACTTACGAAAACATTGTAGACAATGAAGAAATTGTTTGTAACAAGCACTTTCTTTTACGTCCGCAATCTTTTTCTACCGTAAAAAAGGCAGAGATTTTTCAAATTCTACCATATTGAAATTGCTTTCTGCAACATCTTAGAATTTCGAATAGTACAAAACTTGTCATGTTGTAATGGTTTTAATTTTCAATTGTTATTTTGCCAAATCCTGCGTAGTACGTTACGGAATTAACTGACCTACTTGTACACTTCTAAAATTATATTAACCCTTTCCCGTACAATCCCTTGTTTTTACGTCCCTGTGATTTTATACTGAAGGAAATATTGTGAGGAAAAGAGGAAATTGCTTGAAACAAGCAATTTCTTCTTTTCTCACAATTTTTTCTTCTCTGTTTGTTGGTTAATTTTCAAATTGCACCGGGAAAGGGTTAAACGTTTTGTGACCTTATGTCATATCCAAATGTGATGAATCGATGTAATATATAACAATAATGTTCGAGCACGAGTCATTCCCAAATAGTGATTGACGGATCGCTGGTCTAACCTACTGACCTCCGACAGGAAGTTCGTTTAGTTGTTAAACGGCGTTGTGTTTCTAAAAATTGAGGTTGGTACTATATAACAAAAATTAAATGGTTGGTTAGCGACCTAAACGCCGTAACTATAACCTGCATTAAGTTGTAGCTGTGACGTTTTGGCCGCAAAACAAACAAAACGCTCAATATGAATGTCGTAGTGCGGTTAATGTGGGTGATTTTCTTGGGCAATCGGTTTTTTTAATGAAAGCGGTAGACAATCAATTAGATTTCAAACGCGAGATATTTTTCTGTGAATATATTGTAGGAAAAGGAAGAAATGCTCACGAGGATTTTTCTCTTTTCCAATAAAGTTTTATTATTTTGAAAGTTCACTTTAAACAACATTTTCCGCCAAACTTTCTAAAAGCAACCAACTGTATAGGGCGAGAATAATCAAAATTCCCTTTCCAAAAAGCAAACGCTTTTTCAAAATTGAAGAATTTAAAAAAAAGAAAAAAAGAAATGGCGTGACTTAAGGCTATTTATTTGAACTCACTTGTATCATCTCAAAGAGACGGTTCGCATGAGTTCAAACAACATAGGGTTGGGTGAGAAATCTGCAATAATTTATGTAAGTAAACAAATGGATCCATCATAATCACGCCACACAAAAACATTTCCTTCGGCGACAATTTTTTGCCTTCCCTAGGGTGGTGAATTAATACAAGTTTGACTGTATTTTAGTTGTTTTCTTTTTTAGGGGGGGGGGATTGAATCATCATTAAACTATCGCGAATGGTGAAGATTATCATAGGTTATACAGTGCATTTGTAACCCGTCAGCCAAAAAGAAATATCGTCTTATTTTATAATCAAATAACTGAAAAAAAACACGATCCAGCAGAGGTCAAGCAAAGATCGCATTCCAAAAATAGTAACTAAGTAAGGTAGAATGGTTATTCTAGATACAGAAAATCGTGGAAGAACTATGTTTTCGCACGGTCCAAAGGCCCCTTTTTGCATGACGGATGATGTATGACTATTTCATCTTATCTGCTTTGTTTTTGTTGTTGTGCACGTATCTGCAATAAATTGTAGACGAAAATATTTCAAACTGATTGATGTTAATCTTTGTCATCATTTTTATAGGGAGACCTTTTATAAAATCGTAACGAAATAAATTATGTGTCCGAATGATTATTGATGGATCGAGATGTTAATCAAAGAATCAATCGACCAATCAAATCATTAATTTCGATCTGAATCAAACTTTGAACTCCAATTATGTGGTACATGTTTGTTGGTTTGGAGAATAAAACTTTAAAACTAAAGAAAGCCTATTCAAGCTGTAGTTACGATGTTTAGGTCGTCAACCAACAAATTTACTATTTTTTAGATATATCTGGCCATAAATTTTGCAAAATAACGCCGTTTAATATCGAATTGAAACTTTCTGTTGGAGTCAGTGGGCGTGGTCAATGGGAACTCACTCCTTTTAAACAAAAAGGTTTTGGAAAGGATTGTGGAAAATGAAGCAATTTCTTCAATCCACACGATGTTTTACACCCAGAGAGACCACAATTTATCAACTTGAAATTGTCATCTGCAACTTTTTTCCATCTGGACCAGTCTACAAATGTGCAGTCTGGGAGTATCTTAACCCTTGTCATGCTGTATAAATTACCTTATTGAATTGCTGTTATATCAAAGGGCTGAAAGCAAAAATACTTGTTAAAAAAATCAATATTCCTGTTAGAAATCAATTTAATAAGCAACTCTGGCAGGAAAAGTACAGGCAGGGTATGTAGACCAAGATCAGACTGCACTTATGTGCAGGCTGATCTTTATCTACACCTCCTGCCAAAACCGGAATATTCCGGGTTCAGCATGACAAGGGTTAAGCCGCCAACAGACGGAGGTCAGCAGTCTATTCCCGGTTTAATTAATCGAGTGATAGGTCAATCAAGCTTTTACTGACAACTGAGATCGATCAATTACACAGAGCTCTCAACAGAGACTAGTATCGTTCCCCAAAACTAAAAAGTCTGATCAAAGACTACACTTTGAATTCTGTAGATATACATACTGACTCACAGAATTTTTTAAACGAAGAAGCCGACTGTTAACCCTTTCTCGTACAATCACTGGTTTTTACGTCCCTGTGAAATTAGACTTAAGAACACATCGTGGAAAAAGAAGAAATTGCTTGTCACGAGCAATTTCTTCTTTTACTACAATATTTTTACCATATAAAATAGTTACTATTTGAATTGCTCTTACATTACAATGTCATCAACAACCTCTTTGAATTTGGAAAATTCTAAAATTTCAAAAAAACAGTAAAGGGTTAAAACTGCTTGCAGGTTTATTTCAACTAGAATATCCTAGTCATCAATAGTTCCTAATCATAATTGGACCTTATCCCTGTGAAGCCTTGCCGCTTCGGTAAGTAGGGTATTCAAATTTTCCATGATCAGAGCCATATTTATGGTAGTTTTTATACTTGTTTATAGCAAATCTTGTATTAAAATAACCCTTTCCTATACAATCCCTGGCTTAAACGTCCCTGTGTTTGTATACTTGAGAAAATATTGTGGAAAAAGAAGAAATTGCTTGTAACAAGCCACATCTTCTTTTTCCACAATATTTCCCTCCCTACTGAATGATTATTTTTCAAATAAAATCGTAAATGAATTGTAGTCTTCAAAACCTTTGAATTTGGGCAGGTCTAAATTTTTACAAAACAGGAAAGTTTTAACGAGCCCGTGGATTTGGGCATGAAATCTTATTCAATAAAGATCAATTGATGACGAATCCATCTATCCTTGCCAAGTTAAATAGTACTTTTATACACTACTATGGATGCAGTCTCCAGACTTGCCGTATAAAATACTGATTTTGAAATATGGTTCTGTAGTTGTTTGAAAAAAAAAAGGATAATCTTATAAACGTGGTTGTAACCTTTGTGGGATTTTTCATGCAAATAATTGTAAGTTTAGCGTTTGTCTTCGACATTGAAGTAAATGGTGTTTCGGGATTAACTTTTCGCGCATTCAATTTGAACAGCATTGAAAAATCTTGAATAAAGAGGACAGTAAGTATGTGATTTTTCTCAAATCTTCTCATATTTAAGACTCTTAGACTTACTGTCAATGTAATTATGTGTAAAGTTCCAAACAAATTGACAAGAAATCGTGTTTTCTATGATTTCACAATAGTCGTAACGGAACTCCGAGGGTATCACGACGTGACGTCGTTAAACCATAACGTTATTTATCGGCTAATAACATTAACCGTAATGACCGGATAACGTTTAGAAACAAAGTTGTCAGTCTATTAATGACACACATATTCAACGATTCGACAACGCCAAATCTGTGGTCGAAAATATGCGAATTTTCTCAAAAATAACGCGGCGACACCTTTTTTTTCATTCCTGATAAACATATACAAATGTACTGAACTGCATTATATAAAAAAATAGAAAGATATATGGAACGTTCTTTTAGCAAATAATGAAAAAATACTAATTTATGAATTCGTTTTTGTCAATTTCATTTCAATATTAAAGCATGTACCCCCTCCCCCGTTAATATTTTTACTTTGAATTGATTGATTGATTGATTGATTGATTGAATACGGTTTAACGCCGCTTTTAACAGTATTTCATATTTACTTTAAAAGAATAAATATAGTTAGACACGGTGCATATCCATGGGTGTATAAAAACAAAATTTAAAGTGGTAAATAATTTAGTTAAATCGAATATGTAAAATTTGGAAAACTGTTATTAAAAACTAAAAAAAAAAAAAAAAAAAACACGCAAGACCCCCGTGATAGTAGGCGACCTTATATATACTATTAGGTGACCCCATTTTCTTTGCGTATTTGGATTAACCCCTCAAGCAGTCGGATAATTCAAGGAAAATCTTTAAAAATCTTTGTCTATGTAGGTAAGACAGATGCAAATCTTTCATTTTTCCACAATGTTTTCTCCACCTGTTTTCTTTGAGAGGGGGGGAGTCAAAAGCAGGGTTGTGTGGGAACACTTTAATCTTCAAAATATTTAAAAAAGAATCTTTAACGCATTCCAACGCTGTCCCCCCCTTTACCCCCCCCCCGGAAAAAGTTTTGGAAAGCATTGTGGAAATTTGCTTGTATCAAAAAAAAGACGGGGAAAAAATCAACTTGAAATTTTCGTTTGCAGCTTCTTTCAATATGGATCAGTCTGCAATTTTACGATCTGGTAATGGATTAAGACATTTTATTAGTATCAATAAATGTCGATTTCTCAGTATTAAATTACATGGGCAATCAAACTGTCGTAACGTTATGAAGCTTTACTTTTGATTCTCGTGCCGTCTATAGACGGTAATAACTCTTTATACTAGCCCCGGATTTTATTATATCTTAAAGCGTATAAAGTCTTGTTACTCAACGGCTTCAATTGACCAGTCGCTGGCCCCGCCCACTTACTCCAACTGACTCCGACAGGAAGTCCCGCTTCGAATTAAAACGGCGTTATTTTTCAGAATCTATGGTCAGAAGCATGTAAGAAAAAGTAGAATGGCTGGTTGGCGACATAAACGTCGTAACTACAGCTTGAATAAGCTGCAGTTACGAAGTTTAAATCGCCAAATAGCAACAATGTTTCACACAAAGGTCGGTCAATGTCGGAGTTTAAATCTCAATTCGGTGCTGAAGAATAATTTGATTGGTAGATGAATTCCTTGAATAACAGCCGCGATTGGTAAATATAGTTATAACCTATTTTCTGTCAAGTCGACGAATTCTTTGTTGTTGTTGTTGTTATTGTTTTAAAAATGTCTATAGATTTTCTTTTTGAACAAACAAAGATTCCTTGAATGTTTGGAAAATCTATTTGTCTCTTCTTTGGCCAGTAAGAAGAATCCACTATTTGCACAGCACCAATAACACTTTGTCTCAAAAATAATTAGAACGAACTTGTCACAGGGGATGATCTAATAGCCCAGCAAGAGCCTTCTTCATGACAGCTTTTTCTAAGTTCAAGATAAGATAAATTAATTTTTAGTTTCGTCTATCAAAAACGGGCGTTCTGATTGAAAAATTATTCACACCTCCATGTACAAAATTTTAAGCACGAAGCTAAGTTGTATGCTTGCGCACAAAATAGCCACATAAAAAGTATCAAAATTTGAACAGTTTTTGCTCTTTTCGCTCGATGCTATTAAATTATCAGAAATGAAGAGAATATTTTTGTTTTCATGGAGGTATGAACCGAAAAACCTAATCTTACTTATGTATGAATCCGCTTTAAATATTCTCTTTTCCTCTTAAATAACTCTTCTACCAGGGTGAGAATAGACTCCAAAATAACGCATTTTAGAACCCCAAAATGCGATCAATGTGTGTATAATGATTACTTTTCAAGCAAAATTGTTTGAAAACTTCGCGACACAAAATTACTTGAACTTTGGACACAGACGGACAGACGTACACACAGACGGAGAGAAAACACGATTCCAGTGTATATTCGTTTTACCGGGGTGTAGGTATTCGAATGATACCAAGTTCTAAAACTTCAAATTTCTATGTCTTGTCGATATTATTTGATCAAAAGATAATATTCCGACTTTAAAAATATGAAATATCACATGACATTTGTCAAATGACTAATATTAAGTGCTCTGATCGAAAGTTGATAAAACAGTTAAAGTTTTGTGTTGAACAGTCTAGGTGTTCAACAGAACTTTGGCGTAACTATGAAATTATTAGTTTTATTTGTGAATACATGAAAGCAGAGTGTGTAACAATTGGTAGTAACAAGCAATTCCTTTTCCCTGTCACTTTATTCTAGGCTATCGGGTCCTTATACAAAGGCCTTTCTGAAAACCGGTGACTACTCACCTTTTCAAAATTCATTCTTCCCGAAAGCAATTTATCCGATTGAGATGAAATCACTCAATGCAAGGATATATTCTCTGAAAAAAAAGATATTAAGAACAATAAGATATGTCAAATTTAATCTGTAAGATTGATCGAGTTCCCACCTATACAACTGAACAGAGCAGAACAGAATACGAATTTTATTACACCAAAGTACCGTTTATATAATTCAATAAAGGCAAATGACGATACAAAATATAATACATTAAAAAGAAATTGAAAGATCCTGTCGAGAGGGAGATGGGTAGATTGAGGGAGAGACGATTTCAGAAAAAAACCTCTATGCACCTGTCTGTCTTTCTATGTGTCTATCTGTCCAGCTGTGTCTGTCTTTCATCCTGGATGTCTATCTTTCTGATTTTAACCGTTTTTCCGTTTGTTTTACCCCCTCGAATAAATGTGCACGACATTTTATACTTAGAAATTGATTGATCTGACAATGAGGGACATTCCTCTGTTATCTTCCCTTTGTCCCGTGAGCATTAAATCAGAGGTGTGCCAAATTGTACATTGGTCCTTTCACTTCATTACCTTTGTTTTTATCCTTGTTCAGTATAGGAAAGCTGCGATTTTTTATTTGCATTTTCTAGTATTATTATAAATACAAAACTCTCGATGGTGTTACTTTATGGTTAAGAAATAACATAGAAATGTATTTTCAAGATGAAACGAATTTTCCACCTATTTAAAGTTTGCATTATACAGCTGATCTTAAAACCAGACAGTGCAAAGAAACCTAGGATAAGGTCAAAGTAAAACACTGATAGGGACCAATGTAATTTTGGAGAGTATTCAAGAGAGATAACCAAGAATGTCCAAATTTTAAAAGTTGTCGGAATTTAGAAAGTCTTTACTATGTAAGGTAGAAAACATTGTGGACATTGAAGAAATTGATTGTTACAAATAAATTCTTCATTGTCCACGATGTATTCAAGCGCGTATGAATTCAGTTGATTTAGTGGTTAAGCCTCCATTGAATGTTTGCACTCTTTGAGCTCTGGAAAGACCTAAAAATCTGTCTGTTAACTTCTGCTGATACTTTGCTAGCTTAAAACTTAGTTAAATGGTTTCTTTACAAGGAATCAAAACATAGTTAAATTCAAGTGTATACAGCCATTATAGGTCTATATCTATTTGAAATGAGTCAACAGGTTGAAAAATGGAAAAGGGTTAATTAAAAAGCTGCGACCAAACAAAAAATCTATACTTTTGCAAATATCTTTAGCTGTGACTTTTCACCTTCGCTTTATTATACAATTGACCCGACCGCAGTCTTGTTTGTTTTGACCTTTAATGTATAACATTTTTTTCTCGTGCATGTCTCTTTAAGCTAATTTTATGTTTGTGACCCGTGATGAAAAGAAATCTTATTTTTTGGAGACAAGGGACTTAATAGATATTCTTGTCCAGCCTTGGGAAGATTTAATTCTTTTGAAGAAGAGTCTTGCAGCCAGACTACAAGTGCATCTTTTCAAGAACATAGAACAAGAGATTTCGAGAAAATGATTACTTCCTTATTTCCAAACAGAACAATTGCCTCTTTTGACGTTGATATCGAATTTGTTCAATGTATATATATATAAAAAAATATTCGTTTGCAAAAAACAACCAGTGTAATTGCTTTAGGAAGTGATTTAAGTGCTTTAACTTCGGTCTGATCCAATAAAAATACCTACACACTATTCTCGAACACGATAACAACAAATAGGAAAAGACACTGTTGTAATATTCCTTATTTATTCCAAGATAGGAAAACATCATCCTCACGAGCGAAGGCATATCGAGATAATCTTTTTCTCTTATATCTTAGATAAGTAGAACGTTCGCGGCCCTTGGTGCGACAAGATGGAAAAACCTAAGCTATCCCGGGTAACCGTTGCTATGGCAAAACCAACCAGTCGTTGTTCTCACATTACCAGTATGATAAGGAGGAAAACCATGTCACGGAATTATGAATAAATTTGGGAGAAAATAAGAAAAAGAAATTGAATGAACTTTTGTAAGAAAAATGTCAAAAAGTCATTAGATGAGACAGAGCGACAGAGCATGCTCTGTCTTAATCCATTAGCAGACGTCAAAATTTTAGACTGGCCCAAATTGAAAGAAGTGGCAGACGACAATTCAAAGTTTTTACTTTCCGGGTAGAAAATGTAACGGAAAATGAAGAAATTGGTTGTTAAAAGTAATTTCTTCATTTTACACAATGTTTTCCCAATTGTTTATTCTCGAGTGGCGTCAAAAAGCGTCATTTTGTAGAAATGGATTAACTAAGGACCTTTTCACAATAAAAGTTCACGTAATTTATGCACATGTGCAAATTGTGGATGCGGATAGGATCGGTGTGGATATTTCAGTCCTTCAGTACTCAAGGTTGTTTTATTTGCGTAGTAAATGACATTATGATCATTAAAGTCTGAATTAAAGTTAATACTGAATTAAACACATAGGCAGTTTATTTAAATCATTGTTGATAAGTATCCAATGAACGTGACTTGGTATCAATTAGTGAGAAATTGTGCCTTATATAAGTGTGCTACTATAAAAAAAATCTCACATGAGGTCAACCATTTACAAACTTAATTATAGTTGGTTCAAATTAAAAAGTATTGCAGACTGAAATTATTAAATTCCCATACTTTTTTGGCTTGTGGAACCGTCAAGAGAAATTATAGAAAATAGGAAAAGTTATTCGCAAGTTGGTGACCAAAACTACATTCGTGCACACGTTTCAGATTTCTTTGAAGGTCCCATCTGCATGATTCTATAGTTTCCAGAATTATCGACTTTAAAAAAAAAATCTCAAAAGATCCGTGGAAAAGGGAGTCCGGAACCCGGTCCCTGTCATTAGTCCGTACAAAGTAAAGCTTGCCGAGTTGTACTTACGACTTGTGTGGTCCACAAATGCTGCACAGTACATTCGGTCCTAATCTGGAATTTAATGGGTGTAGTCACGTGTCAATCCCACACAATAACGCTTTTTGACGCTCCGAGGGAATAAAGACCTTGGGAAAAAATGGGGAAAACGAAAAAAAAATACGTATAACAAGCAATTTCTTAATTATTCACAATGTTGTCTACCCCCCCCCCCCCCCAAAAAAAAAAAGAAATCATCAAGTGAAAATTGTCGCCTGCAGCATATTTGAATTTGGACCAATCTAAAATTTTGTTCGTATGGTAACGGGTTAAAAGGTCGTGTCGCGTTTGTTCCTCTAAACAACTTTTCTTAAAAAAACCCCAAAAAAACAGACAAAAACATACAAACAAAACTTGAGGCTTCAATCGCTAAATTTACATCTGCATACAGTGTCAATAAATAGTGCTTCTATTGACTCTATTGTGTTTTATGTAAGTAAACGATATGAAGGTCCTAAACGTCGGTGCGCGAGCAAAATGTCGTAACTACAGCTTTAATAAAGCTGTAGTTTCGACATTTTGCTCATGCACTGACGAAATGATGATGTATTTTATGCTTACAGCATTCTTTGAACAAATGCAAAAAAGGAAAATTGAAGGAAACGCAAAGCACACTTTCCTCTTTTTCCGTATCAGTTTTGGTAAAATTTACATACTTGTCGTTTGCAAATGCCTCTAACTGGACCAGTCCATTTGTGTCCTTTTGATAAGAGGTTATGGGTATGCATAGTAATTAACGTTTGTTGTGTCTCTAGATTTCGACCCACATAAGGCATGGTCATGACACGGGATTGAAAGAACGGAACTGGAGGATTCGACGTCGACGAGTGTAATAACGGTCGAACTTTTTGGAAATTTTAATTCGGTATCTTTTATTTATTTATTTTTGTTTTATTCATTTTATTCGTTTGCGATTATATTTGAAATATAATAATATTAAATTAATATTTAAGGGATATACCAATAGAAATGTTTATGCCTAGAGAAGGTAAGCGATTTCTCGTACTTATACATGCAGTGTGATTAGTTCCTCCATGTAAACAAAAATATATTCTTCACGTCCTAAGACAATTGATTTAAATCGGACGTTGCATTTACTTAGGAAGAATTTACATAGGAAGACAATGACGTTAGATGAAGTTAAGATGCCCTAAACATACTTAAGAATCGGGCGAACCATTCAAATGGCCAGTTAAATTGACCAGTATTTGCCAGTAAATGCCAGTATTTCCCTATTTTTACTGGTAATGCCCCGAGCATAGAATATACTATTCATTGCAGATTTTTTTCCAACCTTACTAGTATGACTAGAACTTGTCACAGGAGGTGACTTTATATCCCCTAAAAGCCTTTCTAGTATACATGTTAAATACAAAATGAAGTGAGGTCATCATTCTACCCGAGGGCGAGGTTCATACTTCAAAAGCGTATGTTACAAAACTTAATCATCTTATCAATGTTTGTATAAAGTTTTGTTATTTGAAGCGGAATTGTAGAAGGAGTTCGACACAAAATTGCCTGATTTTTAAAAAATGACCAAATTCAATGGGAGACCACGTATCTACCAGGGGGAGTTAAGACTTCAAAAAATGTGTGACAAAAATTCTCAAATTCTATGTATACAGTTTTATTACTATTGACGAAAATTGGAAAAGTAGTTCGTGAAACAAATTACTTGAATTTTTTACACAGATTTACAGACCGAAAGACAGGGTAATTCCGAAGTAATTCGTTTTGTGCGGATAATAGAAAATACATTTATCATGACATTGCAGTTCAATAAAGCAAATTTTAGTCTCCAGAAAATTAGATAATCATGTCGCCCGTTTAATAAATATTTCAGGACAAGACGTCGCTAGCCCTTCATCATGTCAGAAGATAGTCCCTATAAACCGACCACTGGGAAACTTCAAATAGAGACCGGAAGTAGTGGTCAAATCCAAAATGGCGATAGCGAACATGTTATAAATGGCGATGGTGGGCTACGTTATGAGGACGATCCCGATACTAAATGTGGCATCGGTTCTTTTAAACCACAATTCCTGCAGGTAATCAATTATTTTGTTAGTTGTTTTGTAGATATTGGGCAGAAATGAGCATATCTTCAAGAAAAAGCAGGGATACTGAAATGACTGATTTTGACAATAATGATGAATGATAAAGACGTTTAAAATTTTGCAGATCAGAAATACAAGGATTCATCAAGACTAGTTTAGGGCTTACCTAACGTCGAAAGAGTCGTCTTGCAAACGTCTGACGTAGGATTATTTTACCTTCTTGGAGATAGATTTGCCACTTTGACCCCTTCCCGTTTTTGTTTTTTGTTTTTTTTTTTTTTTTGGTTTTTTTTTATTATTTTAGACTGGTCATAGTTCAAAGAGGTTGTAGATGACAATGAAAATGGGATGCAATTTGAAATGTTAGCATCCTATGCGGTAGAAATATTGTGGAAAAAGAAGAAATTGTTTGTTACGGTAAAAGGTAAAAAATCACAGCAACGTAAAATTCCGGGTTAGTAGAGTAGAGGGTTAGAGTTGCGATAACTTTGTTAATTCAACACCAACAAATAATTGTATCTGTAAATGATTATTCGTTTGGGTCAATTTCGTTTCAGTTTTAAAGTTTATTAATAGACTTTAGTGTGCGTCCCCGTAACTTAATGTCTATTTGTCATGCATACATATCAAGTGGATGTTTTGGTGCTTATTATTATTATCTTTTTTCTCAAAATGCACCCAAAGGAACGTTTATACTACTTAAATATCGAGTAGTTATTGTCCTGATGGTTATCTGTCAAGCCACAATGGCCTTTTTGTGGTTATCTTACAACGGTTCTAACAACGGAATCATGCGTTACTTTTGGAAATCATGCCAAATGAATGTTGACACCGCGTGGCCTCATTTGTATATAATTCAATTTTCAGTTTCATCTATCATAATCGGGTGTTCTGATTGGTCGAAAAAAATTATTCATAACTCCATGAACAAAATTTTGAGCACACAGCGATTTTGAATGCTTCCGCGCAAGGTAGTTCCATACAAAAAGGTATCAAAAATGGTAAAGTTTTTGCTTTTTTCGCGCGATACTATTAAATTGCAAGAAATGAAGAGAATGTGTTTTGTTTTCATGGAGGTATGAACCGAAAGAACTAATCACCACAATGTATGAATCCGCTTCGCGTATTCATACATTGTGATTAGTTTTCTCGGTTCATACCTCCATGAAAACAAAAAAATATTCTCTTCATCTCTTAAATGAATCAAATTCAATAAAAGGAAACAAAGTGTCGAGGATGCGAGAAGACCAACTAAATAAATTTTGTCACATCAATGGGTTAGATATACATGTACATGAAATTAAACAATATAAGCTCATACAACAGTTTTGAATTGAGCTTTACGGAATCGAAAACCGGCTGGCTAATTTAACTCCATGTGACGTCATGATGAATTTGGGTAAGAGGTGTGAGTGCGTTATCAACCTCTTTTAACAAGCGAGAGGTCAACCATTTGAGGAGCTACATGACTGTCCCATAATTCAATGCAACTCTTAACTCGATTTCCAAATTTGAACTTTCATGCTTTCAGATATTTGAAAGAAAGGGATTGATCTGATTTTATAATGAAATATTCATAACTTTAAAAAATAAAAGAAAAGACGCAAAAATATGTCACGTCCTTGATACTAAATTCAAAATTTGAAAAGCCGCCGTCATAGCGCAGTCGGTAGCGCGTCAGACTCCTAATCTTCAATCATGAGACTCATGGGTTAGATCCCCGGCGGCGGCACATATCCTTTCCGACATTTGTCTCTCACCAAAGGGTGGATAATCGTAAACCTAAGTGGGATAGCAGCTGAAGGCTAGGAAAGGGTGTAGTGGTAGTATTGGTGTTGGTGTGAGAAATACCAGGAACCAAGTTTTTGGTGCTCCAGCCGCCGCCGTATGACTGAAATACTGTTAATAGCGGCGTTAAACCCCATTCAATCAAATCAATCAATAAAACTTGAAAGACAACGAAGTATAACACGAATGATACCGAAATGAATAGGGTAAGTATACTGCCTTTCGATTTCACCGAACATTGTTTTATTTGTAGTTTCTATGACGTTTCAATCGAGCCATTGGCTTCCGCTAGCAACTCGGTCGTTATCGACTTCAACCGAAATCCGACGATCTCACACGAGAAAAGGCATTTACTTTACCTTTAATATAGATAAACTGGATTAGTAGTCAGTTAAAAATGCCAAATTTTTATCTGAAATAAGAACGCTTTTTTTTCAAACATTATGAGCGAGAGTTAAATTATTGAAATTTGCGACATGAAGAAACCCATCGATAACCCCCATTCACCCTTCTAAGGTGTACAAAGTTGATTGAAAGCAATCACCCTCACTGATTGTCCAATAGTTCTATGAATGCTTCCATTTTCCAGGTGTTTGCTCGTATTGGAGTGTTTGTTGGCACGTACAGTATTTCTGGTCTTTTGACGTCAAGTCTTGCAGTTTATGTGAACTCACAGGTAATGATAACTATTGTCATGCTGAGTTATAAATCCACAACAAAAGTGCATTTTAAAAAATCAAAGGGTTGAAAGCGCCGGAAGCACTAAATTATGGCTCACTATGTATACTGAAAATTTATCTCTTAACTAATTCTGACTTTAAAGTATACATAAGCAGGTAGTATAGACTAAGATCAGACTATCTTTATGTGCAGGCTCATCTTTGTCTATACCTTCTGCCAAACAGGAATATTCAGGATTCAACATGACAAGGGGAAAATAAGCATAATAAAAACCAAGTTACACTTAGTACGCAAAGGAAAATTTGATTGGTTTTAACTGTTTTCATAGAGACTAACTTGAATAATTGTATGAAAATTGGTGAAATTAATTTCAAACACGATGGGAACAGCATTACTTCCAAAACGTATGAGGGGAAATTCGAGCTATATGTCTACATGCTACTTCTAACTCGACGGTCGGTAAATTATTTCTAAAGTGTTTTAGCGAACGTCGGTATTTGAGTAGCATATATTTTTGCTTGTTTCTATGTGGTATTTTTTTCTAGGTACGATTAAAGAGAAGATTAAATGTTTCTCTTTGTGTAATTTACAGGTTTCTATGTTGGAGAAGCAATTTGGGTTCAGTAGTGCCGAGACTGGGGTTCTCATGAGCTGCAACGATATCGGCTATCTGATCTTTGCCTTATTTTGTGGGTACTTTGCCAGCAAGGTAAAAATAACTCTTTCAACATCAAATACGTGCAATTTGTAATTTATTTTCATTTTCTGATCTACAAAGTTTTCCATAGCAGGCCTGTGACTTATTCGGAAATTATTGATAGAGGGGTATGTAAGCAATTTTAACGAATATCTCAAGATTTCTTTTTGTCAGAAACGTTGTCCCTACGAAAGCCATAGGGCCTTTCATCAAGGCTTATGACTTGTTGATTCTACCATTTGAGCGCATAAGTGACATTTCCAACCATTACACATATGCGCCAAGTAAAGACTCAGATCAGCCTGTGCATCCGCACAGTCTGATCAGAGTCTTCACTCTGCGCTCTGTAGATAGATATTGACCCAAAGCTTCTTTAAACAATCAGCGAATGTTCTAATTGCCCCGAATGACTGTCCAGGGTGGTCAATGTGTGCGAGTCACGCACATGTGAAATGGTTGGAAATGTCTCATTGGCTCATTTCTCTTTCATCTTTTCAGTTTCATGCTCCCAGAGTTCTAGGTTGGAGTACCATTCTATTCGGTATATGCGGTATCATGTGTGCATTGCCGTATTTCATCCAAGACAAGTCTGTGTACGATCTCGATCAGGATGGGTCGAACATCACCGGGGCCGGTGGTCGAAAGAAGGTACCAATGTGTGACGTCACGAATGCTTCATTTAATGAGTACGGCTGTTCTACGAGTAACTCGGAAGAAGCTGCCTTTAATCTTGAGGAGTTGAGGATCAAACGAGTTGCTTACTGGTTGATAGCGATTGGAATGGTAAGAATCGGGGATTTTTCAAGAAATCGGAACGATTAATCAACGAAATGCATACCATATAACCACAAATAATGCGACAACATATTATTGGCGGGATTTAGTGAGTGGTGTAGGCTTGGAAACTTTGAAGAAAAAAAAAAACACAGAAAAAAGTAGTGTTAACAGAAAAAATAATATCGAAAGAAAACAACCTGCTTTAAAGATAAATCAAGTATTCTTTATAGAGTATGAGAAAGTTATGCGACCATGACTTATTGCCAGTGTTAGGATGTTTGCTGTATGTCACATACAGGATATGACGGGATACCTATTCACAAATGTCGACAAAATGTCTAAAAATCGACGAAACTGTCTTTGGTTTACGATTAC
Organism: Fragum fragum; assembly: GCA_946902895.1. Lineage (NCBI taxonomy): Eukaryota > Metazoa > Mollusca > Bivalvia > Cardiida > Cardiidae > Fragum > Fragum fragum. The sequence continues at coordinate 10,107,422 of OX336382.1, read as the reverse complement.
ATCTTACTGTACACATTGTAATGTTATAGAGTAGTTTTCTTTAAAATCTTTTGGTGGTGGTGTTAATCGATAATTGATCGAATTAAGCAAGAACTGCGTATATATTGTATTGTATATTTATTAAAAATGAAAAATAATGAATATATTTGTCGTAATTTGTAATCAATTGCGTTTCTTGATTTGAAATTATTTAGAATTTTCTTTGAACTGCTTTCTTTCAATTCTAAGTATCAGACATCGGAATTTCGAGTCATTTGCTTTCCGCGGTATCAGTTCTAAAAAGTCTATCGACCAAAATTCAAACGCAACACTAATAAAAAATTCAAATCTTTTAACTTTCAGGTATTCCAGGGAGTTGGTAAATCTGTTCGAGGACCTTTTCTAACATTATACATTGATGACGCTGTTGATAAAAGAAAGACTGGGTTTTATATGGGTATTATAATCGGCACGAGTATCTTTGGGCCCGCCCTCGCCTACCTGCTGGGTGGCGTTTTCAGCAAACTGTATGTTACACTTAAAGGTACTGAGAACTATACTTATGGAACAGTTTTTCTCTTTGCACATTTCTAACCAATACCTCTTTTTACGATCGTAAACTGAAAAATTTGGAAAACATTGCTGAAAATGAACAAGCTATTTTTCACGCCCAACGACTTTTTCAACCCTATCAAAAAAGATATTTAAAAAAATGATAAAAATAAAGTGTCGTCTGCAAGCCCCTCAAAATGCTAAGACCTACAAATACATTGTCTCGTTATGAGTTTAAAGTAATTTGCTGTTCTATCTCATCCATTTTAACAGCGGTTTACTTTTTCTTTTTTCATAGATTTCTCAGTTATGCATTTTTCGTCAATCTTTTTTTTTTTTTTTTTTTTTTAATGAAAGCGGAGATCCTCCCTATCACAAAATATAGTTCGTGAAAATTTATGTTATCAGCAAATTTATTGATTGATATATCGATTGTCAGTGAGGTATTGTTTCCCTTTATTCAATGGAAATAAAGGGATAGTCCATAAGATTTGTTTAATGGATCTGTTAAGTATTCAAGTGAATTTTAGATTTTTTTTTAATTAGTATGATCATATCATTAAGCACTTTATGACTTCAAAAATTCCGATGAACAAAATAAGAATGACGGCACATTGAGAACTTTAACTTTTCAGCCGTTGACATTACACCAACTGATCCGAGATGGCTGGGCGCTTGGTGGCTCGGGTTTCTAGCGTTCGGTGGATGTGCCCTGGTATTCAGCGTGCCACTTATGTGTTTTCCAAGAAAACTCCGGTCCAGAAAACGAAGACTTGAAGAAAATCTAGATAGTGTTAAGCCAAAGGTGAAGAACGATCATGAATCTTTCCTGAAGCAGGTCATCAAAGAGATGAAAGGTATGACATATGATCAAAGGACAACCAAAATGTCATAGCTACAGCACTACACGACATATTTTTGGTCTAGTCCACTCTGAAATATTGTGTTAAAAGAAGAAATTGCTTGTTACAAGCATTTTTTTCATTGTCCACAATGTTTTCAAAAACTTTTTATTGTGGGCGCAAAAAAATGTGATTGTGTGGAAATGGCATCTATAGAAATGACATTCTAATCGCAAAACGATGAATTATCTTCATTTCTCCGACAGATCTATAGTTTGGTAGATATACAAGTATTCTTATGTCAAGATTTAACTATTGTAAAATCATCTGAGCCATTAGAACTACAGCACACCTACAAAAGAAGAATAGGAAATAGGGGTTCACTTACCCATTCCCACTCAGTGACGCTTTTAGACGCCCCAAGAAAATAAGCATATATATTTTCCACGATACTTTCTACCCAAAAAGTTGAAAAAATTCCAGAATTTCAAAAACTTTAAATTGTCATCTGCAACTCCCTTCAATTTGGACAAGTCTGAAATTAAGCCGTCTGGTAATGGGTTGATCGTGCAAAAACTGGAGTTAGGAGATGGTGGAGAGATATAGCACATTTTATAAGGGGATTTGATTGTGACGTGAAATTTTTTGCTTTATTTTAACAAACACTTCTATACTCGTATATCGCCATCCAATATGATCTCGCATTTTATTTTTTTAATTCGCCAATCTTTCAACACACAGAATGTCTAAAATCAAACATTCGTAAATTTTCGATCAAAGGATATCCACGTCTAAAGTATAATACAATACTAAGGTCTGATTTCATGGTATAAAAGTGAAACCGTGTACAAGACATGATCCAGAAAATTCAAGTACCCACAACATAGGATTTGAATGAGAAATAATAGTTTAAGTTTGTCGCCGCTTTCTCTTATTTAGAGTTTTTATAATCAGTATGCCTTATATTGATCCCCCACGACGTTTGGTAGCCATTTTTACATTTCTGTCACCTAGAAAATTTACCAATCGCTGTCCCCGCCCACTGACTCTGTTTTGCTCCGCCTATTGACTCCATTAGGAAATTCCTCTTCGATTTCAAACGGCAGTAGATTCGGCAGGCAAGTTTTAATGCCAGAATCTTGGTTGGTGGTTACCTAAACGTCATAACCGTAGCTTGAATAAGCTATAGTTACGACGTTTAAGTTGTCAAACCATCAAAAAAGCTTCACACAAATAACGACCAATGGAGGAGTTCAAAACTCACTTGCGGTCTAAACGAATGCTTTCATTGGTCGACTGATTCTTTGATTGACACCCGCAATTGATCAATTCTATTGAGTATTTTCTGGATAAAGTTTGCACAGGAGTATGAAAATACACATCCTCGGATTCCCCGGGGTCTCCTTATTTGCTACGCTACATCGACGATGTAGCGTGGCGAATAAGGAGACACCGGGGTATCCGAGGATGGAAAATACAGATACTTTAAACTTGTCCGTCGATAGGTTGACGGCAAAAGTGACCGTTCACCTGCCCCGCCCACTGACTCCGTTTTTCCCGCCCACTGACTTCGCCAGGAAGTTCTTTTTCGATTTTAAACGACGATGTGTTTCAGAATTTAAAGCCAATAACATGCAACAAAATAGAAAACAAAATGGTTGGTTTTCGACCTAAACGTCGTAACTACAGCTTGAGTTTCGACGTTTTAATCGCTTAACCAACGAAAATGTTTCACAACAATAGCGGCCAATGATAGATTTCAAAGACGATTAGTTGTTACGGGGGACAGTGCATGTCTTCTGAGACTTTAGATTCTTACCTGATTTTCCTGTTTTGTTAATGTGTTTTCATTCAGAGTTTTGAAATTATATCTAATATTGATGAATTGATATCCGAGTGTATTTGTTGTTGTAGTTTTGTTGTTTTGTTGTTGTTTTTCGCCGGTGTTCTATAAAACCTCGTAACTACGATAAATTCCTATTCTAGGTTTCTTACTGGCAATGTTTCGAGTATTAAAGAATCCAACATTTACAATTATCGCCTTGTCATCCTGTGTCAACATTATTGGTGTATCCGGAGTCCTGTCTTTTATGCCAAAATATATCGCCTCGCAGTATTCTATCCCGTTATGGAAGGCCAACATTATTCTAGGTATGTTTTAACAATTAACCATACGTCAATAATTTAGACTGTTCCAATTTGAAAGGAGTTGCAGATGAAAAGTGAGAGTCTATGAAATTTCAGATTTTTTTTTCATTATTCTGGATAGAAACATTGCGTAAAATTAATTTCTCCATTTTACACAATGTTTTCCTAATTTTTTTTAGGGGCGTCCAAAACGTCGCTGTTTTGGAATGGGCTAATGCCGTCCTGTTTGGCAAAATTTAGACCTGTACAAATTCAAAGGTTTTGCAGACGAGAACTAAATCTGGATTTAATTTGAAAAAATACCCATTCAGTAGGGTAGAAAATAACAAGCAGTTCCTTCTTTTTCTACAATATTTTCTCAATTATAAAAACACAGTGACGTAAAAATGGGAAATGAATTGGGAAAGGTTAACCCATACATCCGGAGTTCAGACTTACTCATTAGAAAAATTAACTTTTTTTCTTTGATGCCTTCCGGTGGAGACTCTTCGGTCGATTATCCTCTATAAAATATCCACAATAAACCGGTGAAAATACCAAACTAATAAACTCACTAGTTTGGTAGATTCAGCTTTCTTTCGTTCTTTTAGTGTCACTTAACGTCATGTCAGTGGAAGCAAAGGCGTCATAAGGATGCCGTGTAAATCAAAAGGGAAATGACGCGCTTATAAAGATTTTTTTCTCTCATAATGGTATTTATGAAATAGTAATCGTTTATTTCTCGTGCGAAGTTGTTGTTTGTCTATTTGTTTGTTTTGTTTTTTGTTGAGGTTGATTTTGTTTGTTCGTTTGTTTTTATTTTAGAGTTTTTTTTGTTTTTTGTTTTTTGTTGGTTGGTTTTTTTTTTTATTTTGTTTTGTTTTTTATTCTAATAAATGTTTCAATAAAAAAAGCACCGGTATCTTTTAAGGGGTTTGATTAAGGGATTGTGGAGAATTAAGGTATTTTGGCAGCTTTATGTGATAGGAAATTTATTTATTTGTTTGTATGTTTGTTTGTTTGAATGGTTTCGGGGCTTCACTCTGGTTAGGTTTTCGTTCAAATCTCCATCAAAACAAAATATGTTATAACTTATAAAATGATATTAGTAAGTCATATATCTTTATCATATAAGCAAATATTCTACATTTTTCATTTTAAAACAGCAGTTTATGGGCTTCTTTCGTGTGCAAGCAAAAAACAGATCTGTACCATTTTTTCTGAATGCAAATTTAGATTCATCCGTCTGCATCTTACTAAGGTACTTTTGACTTTCATTCAATGATTGCACATATCTTTTTTATTGTAATTCTTTAACTTTCCAGCACTCAGTAGTATAACCGCAGTTTCCATTGGAAGTTTTGTGGGTGGAGTATTGACCAGACGTATAAATATGTCCCCAATTATGACCTGTAAACTACTGATCCTGTTTTATTTCGGCAACATCGTTTGTCAAATTAGTGGATTCTTCCTCGGGTGTAGCCAGCCAGTGCTAGTAGGTGACAATCCAATCGGGTAGGATATTTCTTTTTCTGTCTTACATATACAAAACAGTGTGAAAACAACAACAGCGATTTACATTTTAGAAAGGCGCTTTGATAAATCGTTTGCTTAGAGGCAACGCTGTTGTAAGTGCCTTTATAGGCCTTAAGCACCAAGCCTTCGAAATTAAGGCTTGTTTGTTGATACCATCCTCACTCTACAGTACCATGCGATTTCTTCATTTTCCATAATTTCTTTCAAAGCTTTTTTCTTAGAGGCGCATAATAAAGGGATTTTGTGGGGATTGGCTAATAACCACATGGGCTTTCTTAGTATTGAGAGGTAATGTTGACTTCTTTCATGGGATTTGAAAATATTATACAAGAAAAAAATCTTGGCCGTCTTCAACATGTGGCAAAAAAGCCTTAAAGGCTTCTCAGGAAACAAAATCAATAAATATGATGTTTACACACAAAAAGTAAAGATAGATACTAGGACACAAAAGATTTAACCATTATTTATGTTGCCAATGACTCGAAGAAGTGTCCTACTGATTTTAGGTCACACAGGTCAAAGTCACAATTGAACTTAAATTTAAACTTGTTTCCGTGCTCTAATTCATAAGCCATTTGACATAGGATCTTGAAACGTTATAAACATTTTATCCATGACCGAATGAGGTGCCGTGTTGTTTTTGTATAAAGTAAGTCAAAGGTCAACTGTGCTACTTGAGTGACAAAACGCCGGTGGGGGTGTAAGTTCATTTTGCGAATTTTGATTGTTCCTCTTGGAATGTTCAGAGTAGAGTAAAGAAAGAAAATAATCGTGGTTGCTTGTTTCAATTCGTTTTTACTTTTAAGCTATTCTGTAAATTTATGAAAAAAACCTCAATTTGAGAGAGTCAGTAGAGAACTGTCGTAACTCTATAAAAAATTCACACACTTACAAGGGTTTTGAGCTGATCACCGTCTAATTATTTGCAGCACACACCCAGATCTCTATTCCCCAACTAACACCACGTGTCTACAAGGTTGTTTCTGTAATGACGAGAAATATTTCCCAGTTTGTGGCGATGATGGTATAACATATTATAGTCCGTGCCATGCTGGTTGTACGGTAAAGAAAGGCGGAATGGTACGAATTCTGTTTTCACTTTTTGTCGAGTCCGCTTAACCAAGTCGGTAACGTGCTATGATCTCAATCCGGGGTAGCGAGTTCGACCTAAGGCTTGGCCAACCTTTGTTTAGATGATTGCCAGAAACCATCGCGACATTCGTCATTTGTCACTTCCAATGGGTGAATGACATGTAATGCACCTAAAAAGAGTGAATAGCTGATGTCTCTAATCGAAAGGGTTTTTGTTTGTGTGTTTGTTTGTTTGTTTTTCCTGTTGTGAAAATGAAAGAAAGTGATGATATGTACACCATCCGCCGTCGTACATATGAAATGCTGTTGAAAATGGCGTCACACCCGAAACAATCAATTATCCAATTTTTCGCGTAAGATGTTACATACACCTTATCGTTCGTGAGCGACCAAAATGTAACTCAAGTTAAGCGAATCTGTAGATGCATGTTTTTAAACGTATGTTCAATATGTTTAACATTTTTACCATTTTAATACGCTAAGATAGAATATTGCTAGAAAGCAACGTTTTAGACTGCTCCAAATTGAAAGATTTTTCAGAAGATAATTCAAATGGTTTTCAATTACCTCATTTCTGCATAGGGTAAAAAAGCGTCATTTTGTGGTAAGAGGTTAATGTACAAACATTATCATTATCTTCATTTGCATTCGCTAAATATAGAATTTTTTACTCGATTTTCTTTGAGATGAACCGATCCTAACCTGTTCTGTTGGAAAAGCGACTACGAAAGTCTTTGTGTGATTAATAACTTTTTTAATCTAGAGGAGATAAAGATTAGCATGTCCGATATAAAAAATATAGGATATTTATAACGGCTTATCGTTATAGAAAATATAGGATAACGGCTCTTCATTACAGAAAATATAGGATATTCATAACGGCTTTTCATGATAGAAAAAATAGGATATTCATAACGGCTTTTCATGGTAGAAAATATAGGATAACGGCTCTTCATTATAGAAAATATAGGACATTCATAACGACTTTTCATTATAGAAAATATAGGATATTAAAAATGGCTTTTCGTGGTAGAAAATAAAAGATATTCATAACGGCTTTTCATTATACAATATATGATATTTATAACGGCTCTTCATTGCAGAAAATGAAGGATATTTATAACGGCTCTTAATTATAGCAAATTTGGGATATTCAAAGGACTCTTCATGACAGAAAATACAGGAAATTTATAACGGCTCTTCTAAATGAAATATATGGATATTCATTGCGGCCCTTCAAGATAAAAAAATGTAGGCTTTTCAGAACGGCCCTTCTTGATAGAAATTATAAAAGTATTCATCACGGCTCTTCATAATGGAAAATATAGGATATTCATAACGGCTTTTCAAGATGGCAAATATAGGATATTCATAACGGCTCTTGATTATAGAAAATATACGACATTCATTAGGACACTTCATGACAGAAAATAGAGGAAATTTATGACGGCTCTTCTAAATGAAAAATATAGGATAATCATTACGGGCCATCATGATAAAAAATATAGGCTATTCATAACGGCCCTTCGTGATAGAAACAGTAGGATATTTATAACAGCTCTTCATTATAGACAATATAGGATATTCATTAAGGCTCTCCGTGCTAGAAGATATAGGATATTAATAAAGGCTTTTCATTAAAGAATATAAAGGTAGCGAAATGAGAAAAGGTTGTTACCCATACACAAGTCAAGTATAGACAGAATTGATCTTTGATCACTCACTATAACTTGTACATCTTTAGTTCCCGAGGATAAAATAACACTTGTTTACAAACAAAAGCCTTTATAATCACACAATTTGCGACTGTGTTGTTTAAATCCATTGACGTCTGTCGGTAACTTATAAAGTGTTCCCAGTAACTCGTATAAGCTATATACCTTTTTTTCTAAATCTATATTATGTGAACGTAGCTGCAAGTTGATCTTCATCACGAGACACCTTATCGCCGTCTGATTATATCCACGTGTTATGATTTTCTGCTAGAAAATAGATATAATAGCTGTTAACTCATTCCTGACGGTAGGCTTGCTTTACGCATATTCACCTATAAAAACAATATTTGGGTTATTCCAGGGTTTTTCGAATTGCACGTGCATATCGACAGGAATGGCGAAAGCTGGACTTTGTGACCAAGGCTGCTCCACAAATCTCTATGTTTACGCTGCTTTTACCTTTATTGGGAAATTTGTAACGGCGCTGAAGATTGTTCCGACTTTCATCGCCAAAATCAGATGTGTTGCGGAAAAAGATAGAGCAGTTGCCACAGCAACGGGGAGTTTTTTAACCTCGATTATTGGTGAGTATCTGTGGTTTTCATCTTACAAGTGCAAGTCCTTTGACTGACAAGAAAAAATTAAAATGGATTTAAATCGTTAAATGAAGGGTTTATTACACTGAGGGATGAACGGAAAATTCTACAAGAAGCATAAATATTTATTATTATTTACTAATGCTTTGCAATATCTTCAGGATAATTATGCAAAATCATTTTTTCTATTGTCGTGAAGCCGAGGCCATAGGGCAGATGGTTGCGCATAGGACTCCTAATCATGGGTTTCCGGGTACGGACCCGGGTGCGGCTTATATCCCTTCCGCCAATTGTCTCCCACCAATAGGTGGATAATCGTAAACCTAAGTAGGATGAGCAGCTGGAGGCTGGGAATGAATGTATTGGTATTACTGGTGTGAAAAATACTAGGAATCCATGTTTACAGCCGCCGCGGTATAACTAAATATTATCAAAAGTGGCTTTAAACCCCGGTCAAATAATCTATTGTCATGTACGTTTTAGCCGAAAAAAGCTTCACGAATGACGTCCTTTATTTTCTGAATATAGGCTGGATGCCCGGTCCCGTTATATTCGGCATGATTATCGATGACACATGCTTACTTTGGAAATACACGTGTGGAGAAAGACAGTCCTGTCAACTATACAATATCGACTACTTTCGGACGGCTATACACGCTTACGGCAGCATAGCGTCAACGTCAGCTATGTTTTGTATTGTGATACTGTATATCTACTTCCGTATCAAAGGCGTCACAGAGTGGAGATCGGCTCCTTCCGGTCCCAAGAAAAATCTTTTGACTGAAGGCGGTGAAAGGGAGGTAAGTTTGAAATACCACTGATTTATATGATCGTAGATCTTACTATAAAACTATAACGATAAGAACAACTACGGTATTATGAAAAGAATAATTAATCTCGTGAAAATCTAAAAAGATACTAAATTTTCTAAATAAAAAGTGTTGACAAAATGGTAATGACAATTATGGTGCTATTCTATTTCTTTTCTGATTTAGGTTTGATCTCGTGTTATCTCGTGCTCGATCTCGTGCTTGTTATTTTAACATATAATAGAATGTGTATCAAATGTTCTTTACAGAAAGAAGTAGTTCCCGACAGCAAGAACTAATCAATGGGGAAAACAAGGAAGGAATGTTGAACAGTAAACCTACAGACCAGAACTTCTTACATGTGTATTATGTAATTTCCGCGATTTAGGTAGGTCCAAGAACAACTCGCACCAAACTGATCTCGATACTGACACTTTTCTTACTGTCTGTCCCTGGTGATGACCACTAAATGACAATCTAGCAGAATAAAGAAAAAAAAAAGAGTATAGGTTAATAAATGTCGAACTAGATTTCAAAAAATGAATACCGAACTAGATTTAAAAAAAAAGAGAATATCTTTTCAGAATTTGAAAAGTCAAAAAGACATATTTTTGATAGCAAAAAGACGGAGAATGGGAGTCTCGAACTCAATATAACGCTTTCAACACTATTAGTAAGTGCTAATCTACTGGTCAGTGAAGTTAGGAAGGCAATGGGAAATTTAAAGTACAGATAATGTATATAATAGACGAGCTACAATTCAAATGGCAGCGCGAGCTATGACGAAGGAGGGGGGGGGGGTTGTTGATCGAAATTTAACTCTTTTAAATGACAGGTGTTAGAATCTGGTTAACCGATTCCCGCTTAATCACGTTTTTTACGCCCCTCAAGAAAAAAGCTTTGGAAAACATTTTGGAAATGAAGGAATTGTTTGTAACAAGCAATTTCTTCATTCTCCACAATATTTTCTACCTGAAAAGGTGAATATTTCACAAATTTCACCAATTTACGACTGTTTCATCTTTCAATTTGGACCAGTCTAAATTTTGTCGTGTCTGGATGGGTTAAATTGCATCCACTACACGTACATGTACTGTAAATATAGGACTATTTGAATACTGACCGCTGCAATGCCCATTGACTCCGACAAATAAGTTCGATTTAGATTTTAAATGGCGTCACTTCGCGACATTTGTCTAAATGAATGATTTGATTGGTCGAACGATCCTTTGATTGACAGTGGTCATCTATCAATTCATACAGAGAACCTGTATTTATCATTTGATGTCCACGTACGCTATGATTGTTTTACGTTTTATGGTGAATAAAATGCGACGTTGTAAACAGAAAAGAATTGTTTCATTGTACGATCGGATTATGTTTTAATTGACTTTTTTTTATAAACATCTAGTCTTATCTTTCAGAATTCCTGTAGTCTAATTTTCTGAAAACATTTGTTTCATACTCCGATAGACGGATTTCTGACCTCGCCCACTGAGCTCCGTAACTACAGTTTTTTCAAGCTGTAGCTACAACGTTTAGGGCGTTAACAAGTCATTTTACTTTTTTATGTTAATTACCATAAGTTTTGCAAAATAACGTCGTTCAATGTCGATATTGAACGACGTTAAAAAAAACTTGAAAAAAACTGTAGTTACGACGTTTTAGTTGGTAAAGTCAACAAAAATGCTTCACATAATTCGCGGCCATTGATGGAGTTCACTTCCAAGCTTAAATGAATGAATAGATTAATTGATTAGTTGATTGATTTTTTTATTGACAGTCGCTATCGGCAAATTATGAAATCATTACATTTTGTCTGACAAACCCGTGTACGGAAATTAGCCCTACCCACTGCAGTCGTGTTTTATTTAATCAGGATTTCTCAAAGAAATCTGATAAAGTAAGTAAATGAAAATTTAATCCATTGAAATCCATTCAAGAGGTTAGGAGGTGAAGGCTTTGATAATTTTCAATATTTGCTGAAAATGTCCACCGCCATTCTTTCTCTTTTTCATATATTTGTTTTACAAAGTTCACTGGCGAAACTTAGTTCCATGAAAGTTAGTCAATTAAATAAAAGAGCAAAGGTTATCTTTGTAATTCGTGGATCGCTGGTAACTCCGATTGACCTCCAACACGAGGTCAATTTATCGTCAAGGAAAACAGGTTTTGATTCCGGATGATCTACGAAATTGACGGATCTCTGGCCACGCCTATTGACATTCGAAAGGAAGATCGAGTAGGGAGCCATTTCTCGTTTATAGTCAGTATTACGTTCCAACATCAAATATGAAATGGCTGGTTGGTGACCTAAACGTCGAAACTATATCTGGAATAAACTGTAATTACGACGTTAATTCACCAAACCAACATAAATGTCGGGGTTCAAGGTTCGCTTAGGTATAAATGATTGATTTGATTGGTCAAAAATTATCATCAAATGATTGATTTGATTGGTCAAAAATTATTATCAAATAATTTCACCCCTCCAGCGTATCATATTAGAAGTAGGTAAATGAGCCCCTAGGTATGAAACTTTCATCCAACCGTGAACCAGAACATTACACCACTCCGATCATAAGATTCCCTTTACAAAGGGAATGTATATCTCTTTGTCGTACAAACCCCTTGGGCTATGTGGACCCAGTTTAATGGCGAAGAACACTTGATTTTATCAACTGATCGACCAGTTAAACTTACATGTAAATTTTCTTAGCGAGATCTTTCAGAGAGGTGAATTTCATTGATCTATTCTGAGTTAAATGTAAGTATGGCTTTTAATTTTTTCGTCTATTGCAAGTGTAAGTTGAAATCGGATGCTGCCCTTACATAATTATATTTTTTCTGTCGTCAGTTTACCAGGTCAGACTGCGCGAACAATACAACTTTTAAACGTTTTACCGAATCAAACAAGGTCATTCTACATATACCTATCAATTCTGCGTTGCGATGCTCCCTAACATGGGAACTATTGACGTGCAAACTAAATGTTACCTTGGAAAGCTTGAAATACAAACAATACACTTGCGATTTTTTTTCATCCCCCCCCCCAAACACTGTTTTCACCGCTTTCAAATTCAAAGATTCCTGATTTGGCATCAGATAGCTACAACCGCTGTTAATTCCAGCCAGTCAAATACTGAGTTGACTGATAATGGGGCTACTTTCTTGTTGATCCTTTCTTAACTCTCGTCATGTTGAACCCGGAATATTTCTGTTTTACAGGAGGCATAGACAAAGATCAGCCTGCACCAAAGTGCAGTCTGATATAAGTCTACACCACCTGTCTGTCTATTCATGCCAGAGTAGCTTATAAAAATTGATTTTCAATAGAAATATCGAGCCATAGTCAAGGAATCAATTTATCCCAGCCTTACGATTTTAAAATGTCTCTACAGGATGACGCTATTTTTTCGCCTCTCAAGAAAACAGCTTTGGAAAACATTCTGGAAAATGAAGAAATTGCGTGCTCAAAGCAATTTCTCAACTATCCACAATGTTTTCAATTTAAACTTCAAAAGATAGCTATTTAAAAAGTTTATGAACTATAAATTGTTATCTGCAACTTCTTTGAATTTGGTTTAGCCTAAAATTTTGTCATGTCGTTATGGGTTAAAGAATTTTAAGATATGATCTTATACAGCAAGACAAAGGTTTAATATTCAACATTTTTCACCTAAAATAGAACGTATACTTAAACCATTTCCATATAGTGACGCTTTTTGACGCCACTCAAGAAAAACAATCGAGAAAACATTGTGTAAAATGGATAAAATGCTTTTACCGAGCAATTGCTTCATTTCACACAATGTTTTCTACTCAGGTGGTCGAAAAAATCTAATACCTCATAAACTTTGAATTGTCGTCTGCAACTTTTTTGAAATTGGACCGGTCTAAAATTTTGCCGTCTCCTAAAGGGTAAATATATTCATGTATTGTTAACAACACCGGAAACTCAGGTGTATATGAATCTAATATGACTACCAGATGACATTTTTCTTCTTCCATTTCAGTTAACCCTTTCCTGTTCTATGTAGTAGAAAATAGTGTGAGAAAAAAGAAATTGCTTGATACAAGCAATTTCTTCTTTTTTCACAATATTTTCTCTAGTATCAAAATCACATTTACGTAAAAACCAGGGATTGTACAGAGAAGGGTTAAAAGAAAGGAGCCGGGGAAATATGTAAATGGAGAGTTTCTCTTTTTGTCATGTTTTCTACAATATTTGACAACTACATGTAAATTTATTTCAATTTTCTATCTCTATCTATCTATCTATATATACTGCCCAACTCCCCTTTCGGGTAATACTGGCAGGTGACTCTGACTATTAATTTACGATTTCTTTCAATCGACCATTCGTTTTATTATCGTTTTATTAAACATATCCTACGTTCAGGATAGCCAAATTTTGTTAACCCCTTCCAATTTGATAGAATTTTAGACTGGTCCAAAGTGAGAGTTTGCAGACTATAAAACAAATTTTGTTTAAATTGCAAAAAGGGAATACAAGGTAGAAAAAATGTGAAAAAAGAAGAGAGCGCTCGTTACAAGTCATGTCTTCTATTCTCACAATGTTTTCTATCGCTGTAAAATGCAGGATTGTGTAGTACTAGGTTGAATGACATTCAGCATTGCACGTGCAGGTTTTGTCGAAGGTGAATTCGCTAATGTTTTGCTATCCCGAAAGTTGTGGTTGTGATTTTTCTGACGGACGGCCGCTGTAAATAAAATGTCTTTGGACAATCCAATCATTCATTAAGACCCGACGTGAATGTTGCTCTCCGACATTATGTCAAGCATTTTTGCTGCTATTGAGTAATAGACGTCATGGCTATTGCTTCTTGAAGCTGGAGTTATGACGTTTATGTCTTTAACCAACGGTATCTTTGGTCGATACCCCTAATCATATACACTGCAAACTGATGCTATTTGACATCTTAGTCGAGCTGCCTTATTGGAGGTCCAATTTTCAAGGATTTCCCGTTTGCTTTACCATTCTGATCATAGGGGTCCGTTAGCTGAAAGTTTAAACTTATTTCAAACGTGTGTAAAGTTAAATTTGTGTTTCATTTGACCTAAAGTGTATTTTATATCTCGAAAGTCGATGTACAAACCCTTGTCAATGACGCTAAATTACAGCAAAATTTAAAATTCAAGCCTCTGTTACGGTCAGTTTGCACTAACAGCCCCCAGACATTTGTATTTACTTTGTTGAAAAATGTGTAAGCTTTCATTTCCTGAAAAGGTGATAATATTATCTCTTCATTTGAAAAAGAAAAGGCATTTTCGTGCAGGGGGGGGGGGGGCAATGAATAAATATCCCTTGTTTATGATACTGGTCTATGGGGTAGAGGGAACTCGATTTACTGACCCCTATGATTCTGATTAGGCTACGTTTCGATTACGTCAGTGTGAACAGTAGGTCTATACGTATATTTTACCAGAAATGTTTATATGTATATAATAAATCTCGTAACTATTCCAGATACTTCTAATAACTCGCCAAGCTAATCTTGCCTATTGTAGATAAAGATTATTAAATATGGTGAGCCAGAGCACACAGGGTTACCAACCCCCGATTCCAGGGTGGGCTTTAGCTATTTTACTATATATGGTCATTTTCTTCACGTGTGGGTGCTTTTGGTTGTATAAAAGGCGACAAGAACAGGAGGAAGAAAGTTTAGCGAAGAAATGCGAAAACAACTGTAAGTACAATTGCAACATAAGATATTTGGGAACAAAACGTTTCTCAATGAAACGAAATTGACCAATCGCTGGCCACGCCCACTTACCACCTAGGATCCGCCCATTAACTCCGACAGGAAGTTTCTCTTCGATTTTTAAAGACGTTTCTTTTGAAAAAATATGGCCAGTGGCATATAACAAATAAGTAAAATGGTTGGTTTGCGACATAAACGTCGTAACTACAGCTTGAATAAGCTGTAGTTACGACGTATATGTCGCAAAACCATCAAAAAAGGTAAACAAAATGGCACCAATGCTGGAGTTGATAAGCTCAGGTCCGAGCTAAATAAATTATTTGATTGGTCGGTTTATTTCTTGATTGACAGCCGCGATTGGTCAATTGAGTCGCTACGTGATGATTCCAAAATGACGCTTTTTACTCGCCAAAGAAAAAAAACTTTGGAAAACATTGTGAAAAATGATGGAATTGCTTGATACACAATGTTTTCTTCCCCATAAGACGGAGATTGATAAAATTTTGTCAACTAAATATCAACGTCTGTTACTTCTTTGTGGAACGCCACAGCTGTCTGGTGTTATGAGCAATAATGTGGACATTCCTAATATTTGGCTTATGATAGGTAAAAGAAATGTTCTCATGCTTAAATGTGTTGCTGACTTATCCATACTGTGCATAATCATAACTAAAATGGTGTTGTTTTGCCCAAAAACGGTGATGTCTTGCCGAAATATGCCTTACCATGTCTAAGTAAGTTGTATTAGTGTCCAAGTGTGGCATTGGCTTGTTTAAACAATGTCTTTTTATATCAAAGGGTTGTGTGATTTTGTCCACATGAGGCGTTCAATTAATAAAGCGTTTCTTTGTGATGTCAAAAAGGTATGCTATCATGTTCAAATGTGGTGTTGACTTGTCTAAAATAGTCTTATTATATGAGACAATTATGTCATCATGTCCAAATACCTTGTTGACTTGTAAAAGATTATCGATTCTTGTCAAAAGGTAGTTCCATTGTGTCTATTTGAATGTAGTTTTACTTAAACAACATCTAATTACGTCAAAAAGTAGTGCTGGCATGCTTATATGTAATAATGACTTGTGTAAGCATTGAATCAATATGTCCAAAAAAATGCTGTCATCTTCAAATATGGTGTAAAAGTGTCAAAACTTTGTATGGTCATACTAATGTCGTATTGACTTGACTAAACCTTGCCTTATCATGTCAGTAGGTAAAGTGGTTATGACCAAATGCGGCGGTGACTTGTGTAAACATTGGCCTTATTTGTTGTACGGTAGTTTGTTTTTTTCCACGTTTGATATTGGCCATACAAAACAACGCCGTATTATTCCAAAGAGTCATATTACCATGTTCAGGCGCTAAGATGACTTGTCTTTAGCTAGAGTTACATTTGTATTATTATGTCTGAACACGGTGATGACTTGTCAAGGCATTGTATTTGTTTTGTAAAAAGGCAGCTTCAACATGTTCCCTGGTATGTTAACTTGTTCAAATACTAGCACATAATTTATCATAACGCTCCCTTTCGCATGATAAGACAGCGTTTAGACATATCAACATAACATTTAGACAGAACACCACCACTTTTTGATATTAGAAGATAATATGTAGACAAGTAAATATCATATAAATACATAATATCGATACTTTACACGTGTTAAGGCAGTGTTTCAATAAGTGAAGTCGGTATTTGAACACGATAAGACCATCTTTCCACATAATACGATTAAGGTGAGACATGTCAAGATTATATTTAGAAAATGTAAATTCTCTTTTTACATAATAAGGTAATGTTTTGGCAACTAAATGACTCGTTTAAACATGAAAATTCTTCTTTTTGACATATTATGATATTATTTAGACAAATAACCATCGCATTCAGGCTAACAAAACTTTTCTCGACAAAAACAAGACAATATGTAGACAAGTCAACGTGAAATATAAAAACTATAACAATACTTTTGACATAATAAGACGTTGTTGGATCAAATCACCACCATGCTTGGTCAAAATAAGACTTCATTTCGACATAATAGTGCAATCAGTCTACAGGTCAACCTCAAATCTCAACAGGATAACGTTATTTTTTAACATAATAAGACAAATCCGGGACATTTCAAGATTACTTTTCATATAATAAGACTATCTTTAAATGAATCATATCGACATTTAGACATGGTAACTCTACTATATATTATAATAACATAATGTATAGACTAGTAAGCTTCAAATATTTACAAAATAAAACTTCTTTTATGCATGATAAGACAGAATTGAAACAAATCGACGCCGATGGTGTAAATAATAACACACCTATTGAACATAATAAAGTTAAAATATCTTTTTGATATGTCAACGTCAAACTCAGAAATATCACTGATACTTGGTGACATGATAAAACATCGATAAGATAACTCAGCTCCACATTAAGACATAAAATTACTACTTTTTGACTTAATAAGACAACAATTAGACAATTCAACACCACATTTGAACATAAAACGATGCTTTGTGACAAAATAGCATAATGTTTACACAAGTCAACACCAAATTTTGATTCATTTATTTCAGAAAGTGTCAGTCTTGTTTTTTCTATGCATACGTATATAAACATGCACGTTATAGTGAGTGATGAAATGTCAATTTTGTATAGATACAAGTATAGACATAATTGACCTTTGATCACCCACTATAATCTGTACATTTACAATGCCCCTGACCAAAATAGCATAGCCGGAGTTGCTAAGCTACAACTCAACGACCACAATTGTTTATGAGACTTTTATGCGTGTCTATTCAGGCGAAACCTGATCTTTTGGGAAACAGAATCCTTGTAAGCCTGCACCATTCGACACTCTTTGTTGGAAGATTTTCTTAATCAAAAACAGACATTCTACATCGCTATACTATCACCAATTGATCTCTGTCGGATCCGATATCAATGCTAAAACTGAAAGGTTTCAATCTTGACCAGACTATGCAATTTGCCGCAAAAGGTCTAACAAGATCAAACACATTTTACTAATTTCACTTCGAATAGTCATTTTTTACCTATGTGAAGTAACTTAATGTGTTTGCGACGAAAAGTCAAAATCCGGGAACTTCACAAAACAATTAACCGAAAAAGTTATATATTGTTGATGCACGAGCAAAATGTCGTGATAACAACTTTATTAACCCTTTCCTGTTTTTGGAAATTTTAGACTGGTCCAAATTGAGAAAGGTTGCAGACGACAATGAAAAATTGACGCCATTTGAAATGAAACCACCCTTTGTGGTAGAAAACACCGTGGAGAAAGAAATTTCTTCTTTTTCCACAATGTTTTCTTAAGTATAAACTCATAGGAACGTAAAATCCTGTGTTTGAACAGGAAAGGGTTAAGATGTATTTATGACATTTTGTTCTCATACCGAAGATACGTATTGGATCAAGCAATGGTCATTCATGGTTTGTATTTCAAAAGAAAGTTATAGACTGGTACCATTGCCAGACTTTGTCAGTTCAGCTTTAAAAAAAATCAGCGGTGGAACCAGTCTAAAGAAAGGTACAGTTAGGTACCTTTTACTGAAATACAATAATGTCTCGACCCTGGTCAACTGTCTGGACTGGGTTCGATATGTCCCGCAAATCAGGACTGATCGTTTTTCACGTGACCTAAGATAAAAAAAATGCGTTCTAACCCATTCCCACACAGTGACGCTCTTTGACGCTCCTCCAGTAAACAGTAGGGAAATCATTGTGCAAAAAAATGAAATTGCTTGTAAAAAGCAATTTCTTCATTTCACACAATATTTCCTACCAATAAAGTTGAAAAAATCTAAATTTTCATAATCTTTGAATTGTCATCTGCAAAACCTTTCAATTTGGACCAATCTAAAATTTTGTCGTCTGGTAATAGTTTAAAAACTGGCAAAGTTACAACTGCTTTTGTGTATTAACCAATTACCAGACGGCAACATTTTATACTCGTCGAAATTAAAAAACAGTTGAAGACGACACGTTTCAATTGATGACATCGTTTTTAAAATCTGTAGGCGTATTTTGGGGTGGATTATGAGGAAGTTGTTACCGTGGTCAGACATTGCTTTTTTCTGTCATACATGTATGACTTCATCAAAACGTTGGAGTTTTCCAAAGTCATAAAGATACGTCATTTATTATTCCCTGCAAAAAAAGATCATATCTGTTTTCAGATAATGGTCACTTAGAAGATGACACGACCCAGTCAAAAATCAATATTACGAAACCAGACAAGTCAAGAAAAGACGGACCCAAGTTAAGAGGTATTGGAACGAGGAAAAATATTGCAGGACCACCGCCAACGGATACGGGGAAATAAAAACTAAAAAAAAAAAAAAAAAAAAACAAAAAAAAAGATCACGTGATTTACAACTTGTTGTGAAAACAAAACAAGATAGCTTACAGTGGGCCGTTTTATATCGGGGCCGGGTTGTTGTTGTTGTACTTGCCAAACTATCTGGGCATTGTAATTAGGTCAACCTTGACGTCTTTGAGTTCACTCCAATCTTTGTCACATCATTGTTATTATAGATATTATTTGCTGAAGTCTTTTATGTATGCTCACTATTAAATAAACTATCCGTATTATTGAGAGAGATTAATGAAAACTCACTTTTGTAAGAATTTCGGCTCTTTTTGTTCTTAGACAGTTACTATCCAGCGCATGCAGCCGAGCGTGACATCCCCGTGCGGTACTTACTTTATGTTGTTGTTTTTTTTGTGTGTTTGTGTGTGTGGCTTGTTTTGTGTGTGTGTGTTCTTGTTTTTTGCTATTTTTTTAAACTATGAAATAAATAAAGAGATATAAAACTTATTCCATCCAAAGAAATGACACCAGTCGGCAGTATTCACTTTGGAGCTTTTTTTTTGTTGTTGTTGTTTTGTTTTAATGTATCAATTAACCAAGTTAAAAACTAGTAAACATTAAAGAAATAGCAGTCGAAAGTATTCAAGTACAGTTTTATTCTAGTTGGTGTAATTAGAAAAATAGGGAGGCTATTTAAAGATTAAGAGTTCCATAGGATAAAAGAGTTGAGAAAAGAAAATACTCTTAACTATTCATACCCCCAAAAAAAAGTTTCTTTACTGCCACACGGGAATGTGACTAAAACAGTTTAAATAGGCTGTCGTTACGATGTTTTGATCTAGCAAATAGATACTAGTCTGAAAATGACCAGTCACTGGCCCCCCACTTACTCCGTTTAGCCCATTAGCTCCAACAGGAAGTTTCGCTTCGATTTTTAACGGCATTATTTTGAAAAAAATATGGCCAGTAGCATGTAACAAAAAAGTAAAATGGTTGGTTGGCGACATAAAAGTCGTAACTACAGCTTGAAGAAGCTATAGTTACGACGTTTATGTCGCAAAACAAACAAAAAAAGGTAAACAAAATGGCGCCAATGTTGGAGTTGATACGCTCCGAAATTCAACGACGTTATTTCGCAAAATTTAAGGCCAGTAGTATGTGACAAAGAGTTGAAAGCGTTCTAAACATCGTAACTACAGCTTGAATCATCTGTAGTTACGCATTTAAGTCGACACACTAAACGAAAACGCTTATCAAACGTGGTGGCCAATGTTGTAGTTCAAAACTCACTTCTGGTCTGAATGAATGTTTTTATTGGTCGACCGATTATTTGATTGACATCCGCGATTTGTCAGTTGTGCACCACAATGAATATCTGAAAAGAATATCTTATTAGAAACAGATTTGTGGTGGTTTGTATTTAACCCGTCACCACACAATTCCATTTCCGATACACACATGGGTTTACAAAAATTAGTGGGAAAAGGGAAATTGCTTGATACATTCAATTTCCCGTCTTCTCACAATAATTTCTAACCTTTTTTCGATAATTGTTTTCCAAATTTGTTGAACTTTGAATTATCCTCAGCAATTTCTATTCAGTTAAGACCAGTCTGAAATTTGTTATTTTGTAATGGGTTGAATAAATAAGAAGTGTTCAATTAGTAAAATATTTATACCCCGGTTAGCCTGCACCGTCTGTCTAAGGTCCACACTTTTCAGATTGTCCCTTTTCGTTTCGTGAGTCACAAATTCCAAAATGTCATGGGATCGAAAAGTGGTACGTTTATTAGGGATGATTTGTTTGTTTGAACAGTTTGACTGGTCCAGGTTGAAAGAAGAAATACGACTATTTAAAGTTTAATGAAATATTAGATTTTTTTAAAACTTTCTGAATAGAATTACGTGTGACAGCAATTTCTTCATTTTATACAGTGTTTCCCACTTGTTTTTCTTAATTGGCGTCAAAAAGCGTCATTGTGTGGGAATGAGTAAACAGCCTTTTAGTGATTAGGAGAGCAAATTTCGGAGAGGATATTTGCCGTGGCCGGGGATCGAACCCCATACTTCATAATTAAGAGTCAGACAGGCCACAAACTGCGCTATGACCGTGGCTTTAAAAAGATGAAAATAAGAAGGACAGAATAACCCTTCTACATGAAGAAACGCTTAAGAGAGTCACCAATATAAGCCTCGCAGTCTGATCCGAAACGGATCATTCCAGATGGACCCCCAAAATGGACCAATCGCTGGCACAACCCACTTACTTATTTGGCCATGCCGACCGACTCCGACAGGTAGTCCCGCTTCGATTTTAAACGGCGTTATTTTGTAAAGTTCATAGCCAGTAGCATGTAACAAAAAATGAAATAATTGGTTGGCGACCTTAACGTCGGATAAGTTGTAGTTACGAACTTTATGTCGCCCAACAAGCAAAAATGTTTAAAAAGAAGGCGGCCAATGGTGGAGTTCAAACTTTAATTCCGGACTGAATGAATGGTTTGATTGGTCGATTGATTCTTTGATTGACAGCCGCGATTGGTCAATTCCTCATGACGGATCAAAATTAACGGATCGCCCGCCATGCCTACTGACTCCAACAGGAGCATGTAACAATAAACTAAAATAATTAGTTTGCTATCAAAGGGTCGTAACTACAACTTGAATAAGTTTAAGTCGCTAAATTAAAATATGTCGGTAAATGTCGGAGTTCAAAATCACACTTCCGGTATAAATGAATGATTTGTTTGGTCGACTGATTCTTTAAATGACAGTGGCGATTGGTAAAATGCTGAAACTACAGCTACATGATTTTGAGATTGCCCACTGACGAATATAATTTGTCCCATCTCTAAGATTAGTTGATATTGATTTAGGCGGTATCCGTCTGTCCGTTTGTCTTTCCCTGGTGCACTTATCTTTGTACTGCTAAAGATACAGCTACACACACTTACATTTGGTATAAAACTTGATTTGAAGGGGTACTTTCAACCCTTGTCCTGATGAACCCGGATTATTCCAGTTCTGGCAGGAGATAAAGACCAAGATCAAACTGCACATAAGTGCAGTCTGATCTTAGTCTACACCTCCTGTTTGTATTTTTCCTGCCAGAGTTGTTAATGAAGCTGATTTCCAAAAGAAATATAGAACAACAAGTTCTATCAGTGCTTTCAGTCCTTTGATTTTACAGCAATTCAATAAGGTAATTTGCATGACAAGGGGTTAATTTACGTACACCCAACCTTGCTTAATCGGCTGTCTCTATTAAGCGACCATTTTTATTAAGCGCCAATAGTCCAAATTCCCTTTCCAAAAATCATGAGCTTTTTAGAAATTTAAGGATTTACTAAAAATAAGAAAAGGAAAAAGAAATACCGGAATAAAATCCTATGTTATTTCAACTCATCAACTCCTTAGACCCGTCTCATTGAAACGATTCTAATGAGTTTGAACAACATTGGATTGAGAGAGAATTCTGTAATAATTTATGTATGCAAGAAAATTGATCCATCATAATCATGTCAAAAAAGTATATTTACCTTTGTCATGCTGAAATAAGATCCTACACAGAATGGCATCGAAATCAAAGGACTGACACGACTGGATAGCTGAATAAGGGGTCAATATTTCTTTTGAAAAATAATCTTTTATACAACTCTGGCTTAAAAGCGACAAACATGATGTGTAGATCAAGGTCAGATTGCACACATGTGCAGGCTGATCTTGGTCTATACCTCCTGCCAAAACAGCATTCTGGTTGATATCCATCCACTGGTTTTTGAGAAGATTTTCAAACCTTTCACCTTATATGGAAATTAGCCATGCCCATTAAAGCCACATTTTTCATCCCATTTAAAATCTTTTTGGGTTCTGATAAAGTTTCGCCCTAGGATCCTTTCTGTGAAATCTGGTTTAATTTTGTTCAGTAATTACTGAGGAGAATAGTTTTAAAGTAAAAGTTACAGAAGGATGCACGACGGACACAACACCATGACCATAGCCCGGCTGGCCTTCGGCCAGTGGAGCTAAAATCTGAAGTCTGTATATAACCTTCACTGCATTGTTTCTATTTTTACTAGATTAGATACGGCTGTTCATCAGTATGTCTGTCCATAGACAAAAATATACACATTCAATTTAGTCCGGGGCTTTTCTTCTACAGTAATGCAGTCTTGGTATGAAATTTACGCATAATATTTGTTATAGTTCGCGCTAAGAGTTATCGCCCTTGATAGAATGAATTGCCATTGTGATAAGGGAGACAAGTGTCAAGTTTCAGGCAAATATCCATCGGAAAAAACAGTAATATAAGCAAGTTTTAAGTGTTTCACCAGTTCGTTTTAACTTTAAATCCCAACAGCGTCATGTTCATGAAAGTACCTTGGCGTTTTGGCCAGAAATAAACAAGTTTTGTGAAATTTCACAATAAAAAAAAACTTGTGTTATACCGACACGAAGGATGAATTCAAATCATTCATCTGAAGTTTGAAACCACTAGTAATCTTTAATTCTAACTCTCAAAGTATTGTAAATTCGATGTGAAATCAGTAATATTCATTCCGTATCTTTTTCAGTACAGTTTGTTTTTCATTTTTATGCTCGAAGGGCTATACTATGTTATGACCCTGATCGTCCGTCCGCCTGTCTGTCAGCACTTTTGTGTGTGTGCGCAACCCCTTCTACAGTATGAATAGGAATGAACTGATACTTGCCACAATGTATCTCCGAGTGATGTCTAGTTGTGCATAAGACCTTTGAAAATCAAATCACTATAGTCGTTCTAGAAATATCTTGAATTATCTGCCATTTAATTGAAAATAAAGCACATACACAATATTTCATGTGTGCGCAACCCCCTACAGTATCAATGAGAACGAACTGACACTTTCTACAATGTATCTCTATGATGTCTAGTTGTGCATAAGACATTTGAAATTCGAATCGATCCAGTTCTTCTTCAATTGTCTGCCCTTGAAGTGAAATAAATCATTATGATTATTGCGTTTCAAACTCCTCCTACATTTTCAGTCAAAAGCAGTTGTTATTTTGCATAATTAATCTGCATAATCTCTAGTGGTACACTGAACCTTTAAAATTAAGATAGCTCAAGTTCTTCATCAATTATCTTCTCTTGGATTTAAAATTGCCAAATTTCTAGTGTAAGTAAATTTTCAAAGGGTTATAGTTTGTGCATAGTGTGGATTTAAATTGATTGAAATTTATTACAATGATTCTCCATGATCTGTACTTGTGCTTGAGGTCTTTAACATTTTGTCTTTCAAGTGATTAATGAATTGTCTCTCCTTCGTTTTAGAAATTGCTTAATCTGTGTGCAATGTGTCCCATAGTGCGGTTAATACAAACAATGTTTCATAGTGACGTATCTTAGTGTTGAAATAGCGCATAGGTCAACCACAATTGGCATTTTAAAAATGTTATATTGTAAGGTAGGATAATCGTTCGATCTGGATACAAAAGATATTCCGAAAGTAAAAGTTCTACTGACCCTGCTCAGACTGCACAATATGCGCGGTCTAACTAAGACGGAAACATTTTACACTTTCCAGATTTTCGTCTTATAAGACCAGTCACACCTGTATTCTTATTCTGCTACTCTCTTGATATAAAGTTGCATCTTATCTATAAAGGTCAGTTTAAAAGATCATATTTATAATAAAAAACTTACGGCAAAATATCATATTCCACTGACAAACCCATTTGGGCGTATATGTGCCGATCTGCGAAGCTTTTGTTAGCTTTTATCTATAACTAAATATCTTTCAGTTGAATCCTGAGGAAGTGAATTTATGTGCATGATAAGCCAACTCTAACTTGACAAGGTATAACATTGAATTTAGATTATATTATTAATACAAAAGGGGCTGTGGTACTGCATTTTAGTTGGTCCTAGAACTGAATAGTTTTGTCGCAAGCTGTGTCTGCGGTACGCCAGAAATTAATCGAACATAGTGCGAGAACATTATTTTATTATTGCACATAATATGAAAACCAAAGTCATCAAAATTTGACCGGAAGTCATATCTGGCAGAGTGTACACGCGTTAAAAACTCGTCTTTGTTCCTTATACGCCGTGCATTTTATCTGATGTATTAGGAGATACCCAAGACGATACTGAATACAGGTTTGCTAACATTTTGTGTAAAAGTTATCCATTGGCAACGTCTTCTTTTCTTTAATCAATCTTGTTTATGGTAGTAGTTTCATTTTCGGATAGGAACCAGTATACGGACGGGATGCATAATTCCATAATTAGAAGAAAATCATCTTATTAGATTAGTGAAGAAAATCGGACAGAAAAGCACATTAATAACTATTCTTTTGGCTTGAATTATTCCTGAGACAGTTTGCTGCTAAGGCTGAATTTTTGTTCGGTAACCAGCCACACACCCCACACCCCGGACAAAACCCCCTTCCATGATTTTTGACAAGGCTTGCATTATCCCTTTCCTAAATCGAATAGGGCAGACAATAGCCCCTTAGTCATTCTGACAGGGCTGACAATTTACCCTTCCAAATATTAACAAGGCAGACATTATCCCTTTCCAAATAATCACAGGGCGGACATTATGCCTTTGATGGGCTGACATTATCCCCTTCATCAATTTTATTACGGCCAATCAAATTCCCTCGCACTATAATATTGAAACAGAGAATAACAACTTCCATTCATATTCATTATAAAAGATTAACCATAATTTACTCTTTGTCGAGCCCACTTGCGGTGAGCGAGGCATAGTTTCACTATGACAAGTCGGTGTATTTGAGTTAGTGCATTAGTTCGTCCATCCGAATTTGTCTTGACAATTACTCCTACATTAATGGATGGATTTCAAAATAACTTGGCACAATTATTCTCCATCATGAGTTGATGTGCCATTTGAAAGAATTTTGGGATAGTTCTAATATCAAGGTCACAGTTCAAGGTCAAACACTAAACTACTGTTTGTCAGGACAATTACTCCTACATTTATGGATAGATTTCAAAATAACTTTGCACAATTATTCTCCATCATGAGTTGATGTGCCATTTGAAAGAATTTTTGGGATAGTTCTAATGTCAAGGTCACAGCTCAAGGTCAAACACTAAAATTGTGCTTGTCCGGACAAATACTACTCATTTATGGATGGATTTCAAAATAACTTTGCACAATTATTCTCCATCATGAGTAGATGTGCAATTTGAAAGAATTTTTGGGATAGTTTCTAATGTCAAGGTCACAGCTCAAGGTCAAACACTAAAATTGTGGTTGTCTGAAGCATGATACCTACAAAACTTTGCGGGCTCGATAGCAGTTGTCCTGGGACAACCATCTAGTTTCCTAGAGGGTCTTCAAATAGTGTCATTGTGTGGGAATGGGTTAACTTGTAAAATCATAGGTAAAATCAAAGGTATATAGGGAATGTGAAACAAATTTAGTGACATTTTAACCCTTCACCAGACAACATTTTTAATTAGAAAATGTTGCAGATTACAAGTAATGTTGATGAAATGGTGAGGTATTTTGATCGTCCTCTGTCCGGTGTGCCTGGTGTGTCTTCTGTCATGTGTCAACAATCTTAAAATAACATCTCCTCACAAACTGCTGGGCACATTTCAACAAATTTGGCAGGAATGTTCCTTGGGTGGTGACCTTAAGAATTGAAATCCATTAAAAACTCTGGTTGCCTTGGCAACAAAACTGAAAATTTAATAAAAACTGTAAAAATTATCTCCTCCTGACCTTGAAGGTGTAGGGGGGGGGGGTCTTTTAAAGAAATAAAGAAGGATTTTTAAAAGGACATCTCCTCAAAAAACGCTGGGAGGATTTCAACCAAATTTGACAGGGATGTTCCTTTGGTGATGCCCTTTAAATTGAAATCCATTAAAAACTGTGGTTGCCATGGCAACAAAACTGAAATTTCAATGAAAACGTTCAAAAGTACATCCTCCTGACCCAGAAAGCGTAGAGCCTTGATATTTTGCATGAAGCATCAGTACAATAACCTCTTTCAGAATTGCTAAAATCATCATCCCTGGGTTCCCAGGGGCAGAGTCCGGGGGGGGGGGGCTTATATAGAAATACAGAAGGATTTTTAAAACAACATCTACTCAAAAAACGTTGGGCGGATTTCAACCACATTGTGCAGGAGTGATCCTTTGGTGATTCCATGTAAAAATTGCTAAAAGAATTGAAATCAGTTTTAAACTTAGGGTGCCATGGCAACAAAACTGAAATTTTAATAAAAACTTTCCAAATTATCTCTTCCTAACCCAGAGGGCCTAGAATCTTGATATTTTGCATGAAACATCAGTACATTGACCTCTTTCAGAATTGCTCAGATCACCAATCTCAGGCCCCAGGGGTGGAGCTTATATAGAAATAAAGAAGGATTTTTAAAACAAGATCTCCTCCAAAACCAATGGCCTGAATTCAACCAAAGAATTTATCAGTCAAAAACTCTGGTTGCTATGACAATAAGAGTGAAATTGAAAAAAAAAACTGAAAAAAATCTCCTTCTGACCCAGAAGTTGAAGAATCTTGAATTTTGCATGAAGCATCAGTACATTGACATCTTTCAAAATCGTTAAAATTTTAGAGCAACAGGGTGATTAGGCTTAAATAAAAATAAAAAAGGCAACCCTTTCAAAACTATTTAGCCAATTTAACCAAATTGGGCAGAAATATGTTAGTTTGCCCCCTGCTAATGATTACTGAAATATTTGAAATCTGTTGAAAGCATTGATTGGTATTGTAACATAAATTGATTTTAGTTAAATGTTAAAGGAGGTCTCCTCCTGACCCAGTTTGTATTAGGACTTGAAGAAAAAATAGAGCCTTATCTCAGGTGAGCGCCAGGGCCACTGGCCCTCTTGTTTGTCTTTTGAGGAAGAACACAATGTGGGTATTGAAACAATGTTTTCTTGGCAGCTTCAAAAATTTTACTGAGGGAATGTGCTAATTACCTAATATTTCTACATGTAAATTTTATTTTCAGATATGGAACATTAAAATACTGCAAAGATTACATGGCTACAATTATTACGAGTCATATGGTATTCTTACAATAATCTGTGATCGTTTTTTTCAACAGGGAGAAATGACAGAAGTGAAGAAAAGGAAATCTCAGAAAGATAGAACAACAAGCAATTTAAAGGATGGGAAAGACAGAGTTTCTGTGCCAACAAATAGAGTTCAGGTAAATTGAAATACTTTAACCCATTACCAGACAGCAACATTTTAGACTGGTCCAAATTGAAAGAAGTTGTAGACGTCAATTTTAATGTCTTTGAAATTTATATATTTTTAAATTTCTGTGAAGAAAAAATTGTGTAAAATGAAGAAATTGCTTATTACAAGCAATTTCATCAATTTTCACAATGTTTTCCCAATTGTTTTCTTCAGGGGGGTCAGAAAGCGTCACTGTGTGGGAATGGATTAAGCATCTTTGGACACTTAAATGTAATTGCCACAGTCCATCTTTCTGTGAATGGATAGCAGTGCAAAAAATTACCATTAATTATTAAGAGTTATTAAGAGTTATCTGCTCTCTGGAAATTTCAGGAGTATTTTTTTCACAATGATACACTTTTGTTAACATTTGTTAACTTGACCAGTTTGGCAGCTGCGATTTAGATTAAAAATATGTAAGAAAAGTTGCTGGTGAAACTTCAAACTTTGTTCAGATCAAGAAATTGCTTTTGAACAGCAATTTATTTATTTATAATGCCCCTGCTTAGAAATGACACAAGGGCATATTTACCTTTTCATGTTTGTGTGTTGCCATATAATGTCTTCAGCATAACTTTTGAATTTGTGGATGGGTTCAATATTATTATACACAGTTCTTTCCCTTGACAAGCACTAGGGTCATACTCAAGAAGGGTTCAGATATGCTCAAGTTTGTGGTCAAGCTGAAGGTGAAGCCTCAAAACTGACCTTGTCCATATAATTTTAAATAAATTGGCTTAGCACAGCTGTAACCTTTGACAAGCACTGGTATCATGCTAAAAGCTTTAATCTACTAAAGCTCTATGTCACATCTGCAAGGTTAAATGATATAATTTACCTTGTACAGAGCATATCTTCTACATTTACGAATGGATATCAAAATTATTAGGCATAGTTGTTCCCCTTGAAGAGTTCTTGTGTTTTATGAAAAGTGTGTTTAGATAAGGTCAGGGTCACAGCATCCTCGGATACCCGCTACATCAATGTAGCGTAGCAAATAAGGAGACCCCAGGGTATCCGAGGATGGGGTCACAGGTGAAGGTCAAGTTATAAAATTGGCCTTGAACAGAGTGTATCTCCTACATTTATGAACAGACTTGAAAAAGAAACAAAAAAACAATTTCAAGGTTTACTAGTACATTTATATAGGCCTCAGCTGAAGTTCTTTTGACAAATTTGATCTTTTTTTTCCAAATCTAGTATTTTGAATGCAAAATATCTTTCGTGTTTTGTGTAAGTCTGAAGGGCAAAGACATAATTAAAAGTTAAATGATAAAATGCAACTTGTCCCAAGGTTAAATTTCAAAACTGGTCTAGGAGGTAACTTGTTGTTTGATATTTTTTGTCTACCCTTTCCCATTGGATAAAATTTTAGACTGGTCCAAATTCAAAGAAGTTGCAGATTACTTAATGTCATTTTTCTTTATGTATTTTGAGGGTGAAAACATTGTGGATAATGAAGAAATTGTTTACAACAAGCTATTTCTTCCTTGTCTTCTATGTTTTCCAAAGCTTTTTTTCTTGGGCCAAAGTTTGGCACTATTGTTTGGAAATGGGTTAAAAGGCAGTATATGTAGGTTTAACAGGGTCAATCATAAGTCTCTAGTTGAACAAAGATTTCCATATCCATTTTTGATCCCCGGTGGCGGAATATCCTTTCTGACATTTTTCTCCCACCAATGGGTGGATAATAGTAAACCTAAGTGGGATGAGCAGCTGGAGGCTAGGAAAGGATGTTGGGGTAGTACTGGTGAGAGAAATACCAGGAATCCAAGGTAAGCTGTTCCAGTGGCTATGATATGACTGAAGTACTGTTAAATCAATCAATCAATCCATATCCATTTTCTTTATTGCAACGGTATGTTTCTCATGTAATGGTGTAAAAAGTTTTGCTTAACACATTACCACTCAGTGACAAGAAAAACAGGAGGAAAAACATTGAGTAAAATGAAGAAATTGCTTCTACCAAAAAAGTTGAAAAAATCTAAAATTTTAAAGCCTTTAAATTGTTGTCTGCATCTCCTTGCAGTTTGGACTAGTCTAAAATTTTGTCATCTGGTAATGGGTTAGCAGAATACCAGACTATGAAATTGTAGACTGGTCTAAAGTCAAAGAATTTGCAGAGGTCAATTCAAAATATACTAAGGGAAAAAAGTTTAGCAATTTTTTTCGACCTACATTATTTTTCAACGTAAATGTATAAACCTTATAAAATCAGTCTCGTTTGCAATTTTTAACAGCTAACTAACTAATTATGCATTAAGAGCACGTTTACCTCGCTTCTAAAGGCTGTCTGACGCAATTTTGCTGAAACACGTTCTGCACGTGCTTCCACATGTACGTAAAGTCTATATCCACAATATCTAATCCCAGTTTATTGGTTAGCATCAATAACAAGATAACTCATCTGGGGTGGTATATCATACCATGGCAAGACTGACTTGGTAGCTATTCAGGGAAACTTAAATGTCGTTCGATACTGCACCGAAATTGTCCAGCCAGTGGTATTGCCGTTCTTGTGTCAAGGGCTTGCTACCATTTTTCAGCAAGATAATGCCCGCCCACATGTCGCTCGGCACACATTGGACCTTTTACAGACTAATAATGTTGATGTGTTGGATTGGCCAGCCAAATCACCGGATCTGTCTCCGATCGAACATCTTTGGGACCATCTTGGTAGAAGAGTAAGAGGCAGGAATGACGTTAATAACGTTAGAGACCTGCGTCAGGAATGGGGTTGTATCCCTACGGCCATTAATCGTAGGCTCTTTTCCAGCATGAGAAGACGCTGTGATGCCATTACTGGCGCAAACGGTGGACACACAAGATATTAAATCTTTGTGTTACTTTTACTTCCCTACCCCTACCATGTTTGACATTGTACAACAAACACGTATGACCTTGAAATCATCTGATTTTTTTAAATACTGTGGCTAACACATAAAAGATCAATGTGTGAAAATATGGTTTGAATTCAAAGCTAGATACCGAAGAAATTGGCTGTAACGTACCAAATTGCTAAACTTTTTTCCCTCAGTATAGCTTGAGTGGGAAAAAAGTCTCATATAGGATAGAAACATTGTAATAAAATGAAAATTGCTGAAAGCCATTGGGTGTTGGTCATGGTGTTTTAGCCATTGCATATTCATGTGTCTGTCCGTCTGTAACCTTTCCTTTGAAATCTTCCCCTCAGAATTTACTTCAACTAATATTCACTGTTCATTCAATGTAGATCTTCGGTAATTTTATTTTGAAATGATTGTTCAGATTGTCAAATAGAAGGAAAACAAAAACCATAATTTGCACAGAATGATTACTAACAAGATTTGGTACAAAATTAAAGCTATCTGTCTGTGGATATTTTGAAGATTAATTGCCATACGGTTTTACATTGTATAGACACTCAGATTAGTATTGCATTTTATAAAAGAGAAATACAATAAGTAAATCAGTCTAATACCTTTACCTCTAACTGCCCTTAGCCAAAGTTCCCCCTACATCATAGTACCTGATCTGAGTCTGGATCTATTTACTCTTTATTTAAATGTATTCAAAACTCCCTAGATTCAACCGCCATTGTTTTCACGCATACACTTAGCTGTACAAACATAAATTTTTAATGATGAAGTAACAATTAATCCAGTTTCACATTTTTGAAGTCTCGGTGCATGTAAATAATATTGATCATTTTTTATGCTAATCATTTTTTTTAAATGTTTGTGTTTTTGATAATAAATAGATAGAATAAATTAAAAACACATACAAACAAACAGAGTTTGTAGTAGTCAATTACCTAACTGTAAACATACTAATCAAATACATGTACAGTCTAACTATGTTTGTAATTTAATCATTTCTGTTTATATATATGTTAAAATTCTATATTTACGGACATGGATTGAGAATAGATTTTAACAATCTTCTGAAACTATAAAACAAACTTTTCTTGTAAATCCACACCTGAACTTCAAGGTATAGATATTTGACTATCCTTCTTATGAATGGAAAAATTGAGGCCTTTAAGTAGTATAGTTTATTTTACATGTTTCAGTCAGCATTGGGACATATTAAGGAGCGTCAGTCCAAGGGAGTAATGCCCTACATCATGATGGCATGTAAAATCCTCCTAGCTGTGTTGTTGGTTCCTCCATTCCTCAACTATGCCGCCCTGCAGAGAGAAAGTACTGTATTAAAGCCAGAAGGTACTTCCTTTTTATGCCCCCCCCCTTGATAAGATCGGTTGCATATTGTTTTACTGTTATTTGTCTGTTTGTCTAAGTAGTCTTAACACAAAAACTTAACATGTTGCTATACAGGTAATTCAAACGCAGTTGATGATACATAGGTCATACTTTGGAACAAAGGTTTCTTGCACTGATTAGGATCAGTTGATTGTAAGGCCAAGGATATCTATCAAGGTCAAGGGCACTTATCAAGGTCAACTTAATAAAAAAACTTAACATTTTGCTGATTTTCAGTTGTAATCCTTGATGAGTACTAATGTCTTACATAAATTTCTGTCAGATACTCACAAGTTCAAGGTCACAACTAAAGGCTGGGCTCTACAGACTTTCAGAATTTGGAGAGAAGTCACTTCTCCCTAGTTTGAGAATTGGGAGAAGTTTTTCAAAATAGAGAGAAGTGGTGAGACTTTCAGGAGAAGTGGATCACTTTAAAAAGCAATAATTTAAAAAGTCTGTATTCCTCATTTCTATAGGAAAATTAAAAAAAGCTTTACAAGTAGCTGCATATTTTGTTTTAAATAGAATGCAGTTAATACTAAAGTATTTCTCGTTTTTTCTCTATGCCTTATTACAGAGATCTTATTCCTGTGAACAAATATTTTGTCTTCTTTCTTCAGTTTGAGAATATAGGAATCTGACATTTTGGTATAATAGTCCCATCTTGTTAACACATCTCCTATTATGGACGAATTTGAACGAATGTTACTTGTCACCTCACATTGTGCATATTGTCACAGTTTTTTTCATTTTGGGCTGTATCAAAAGGATACTTAATGCAAAGGGGCTGCATATATTGTGGCTATGGCTTTCTTTTTATTATGGTCTTAACTTTTGTTCTAAGGTAGTGTAGTGTGAATGAGGATTCTGTATTTAGTAATAAAAAGTGCTACATAAAGTGCAAGTACATGTATACATTGATTTCGATCCTTAGCTTCAGTATTTTTTGTCCGCTGTTTCCAAAGGATGTTTGTCTGTCCATCTATCCATTTGTCTGTCTGCAGACTTTTTGTGTCAATGATCTAACTTTGGACCTACAATCATGAAACTTCATTTAGTTGTAGCTGATGATCAAAGGAAATGCCCTTTTGTTTAGGTGTCATGAGGTCAAAGTTCAAGGTCACTCATAGTTGAACCTTGTTTAAAAACCATTTTCCATATTCTAACTCATAGGCTATTAGTCCTAAGTCCTTGAAACTGTATTAAAAAATGGTATCGATGCCCCAAGGGTGTGCCCTATTGTTTTTGTGTAACTTAGGTCAAAGGTCAACTGCTCTACTTGTGTGACAAAATGCTGGTTAGGGTAATGAGTCTTGCTTTGCAACAATTCTAGTTATTGTTGCATTATCAGCACCATTGTCAACCTCCTAGAAAAACCTTTGATATTTTATGATAACTACTATAACTGAGGGCTTGAACCTTAGATATTCACCATACAAAGAGCAATCTCTACTACTAGGAAGAATAACACATGATGCATTTTTGTGCAAATTGTGCCCTTTTTCAAATCAGCAACAAACAGCCATGCATTTGCAATGAATATTGGGACATTCAAATGGTGTGGAATCACATATCGTCGTTGTCATTCTAAAACGACGTAACAACAGCTTGATTCAAGCTGTAGTTACGTCGTTTTAGAACGACGACGACGATATGCAGTCTGAATTGACTCAAACCAACATCATCATGACATCAAGAATTATGTTCACTAGCCGCTTTTCAATTCTAAAGATCAGTCCAAAACCATATAAGTACAGTCACTTACTTTACTTTTGTGCTAACAACTTGATGTGACATAATTCAGGACATTTGTTGTTTGCCATCTTACTTCTGTTGAATTAGGGTCATATGTAACTGAGGTCATATGGTGTTGACAACCAAATGCAATGATTTCTAAAATGAAGATGGATAGCTGCTGAACCTTTTCTAAATAACCTTTCTAAGCCCATCAGATTACTATGAAGACAATATCTGATTATTTAAGCATTCAATGTTCATCTGAGCATATTTTGGGGCAATTTTACTTATCTAGGATTCAGAAACATTTGAACATCCCTTTAATCCATTACCACTTAATAACGCTTTTTGATGCCCCACTAGAAAAGCAATTGGGAAAACATCTTGTAAAATGAAGATATTGCTTGTATCAAGCAATTCGAAATTTTACAAAATGTTTTCTATTTCGAAAATTGAAGTTAAATTTCATAAGCGTTAAATTGTCATCTGCAACTCCTTTTAATTTGGACCAGTCTAAAATTTTGCAGACTGGTAATGGGTTAAATATTAAAATGGTTTTGATTTTCCATTTTACAGGTGAATACTATGATATAGGCTGGGGACAGAAACTTTTACTATCTTGTAAAGGCAAAGGGGCTCCAACAGGTTTGTATGGACAATTAACCCTTTCCTATTTTAGCTCACCTGAGCACAAAGTGCTCTGGGTGAGCTACTGTGATCTGTCATTGTCCGGTGTCCGGCCGTCTGTCTGTCTGTCTGTTCACAATAACAATAAAATCTTCTCGTCCTTCATTAACCATGGAATTTCAACCAAACTTCACAGAAATGATCCTTAGGTCATGCTCTTTCAAAAAACTTCAAAGAATTGAAATCCATAAAGAACTTTGGTTGCCATGGCAATAGAGTTAAAACTTAAAAAATCTTCTCCTCCCAAATCATTAAGCCTAGAGCTTTGATATTTAGTATAAAACATCATCAATTGACCCTAAAATACTTCAAAGAATTACCGTATCTTGAAAATTAGCCCTTTTCTGTGAGATCCCTGATTTTACATAGAAATAAAGAAGGGAATCTTAAAAAATGTTCTTCTACCAAACCATAAGGCCTAGAGCTTTGATATTTGGTATAAAATCATCATCTATTGACCCCCAACAAAAATACTTCATCAAATTACCGTTTTCTGAAAATTACCCCTTACTTTAGATCCCTGATTTTACATAGAAATAAAGAAGGAAATCTTTAAAAATCTTCTTCCGAACCATAAGGCCTAGAGCTTTTATATTTTGTTTGTATCAAAGTATATTGACCATCTACCAAAATACAACAAAGAATTACCATACTTTGAAAATTAGCTTTTTCCTGTGTGATCCCTGCATAGAATTAAAGTCGAAAATCTTTAAAAATCTTCTTCTCCCAAACTATAAGGCATAGAAATATTGTATTCTGAAAATAAGCCATTTTCTGTGCAATCCAAGATTCAGAATTGAATAAACCATTAGAGCTTTGATATTTCGTATTAATCATCATATATTGACCCTCTACCAAATACTTCAAAGGATTTCTGTACTCTGTTAATTAGCTCTAAATGGTTGGATCTTCAATATACCTTCAATATACCTAGGATTAAATGAGAAAATCTTTTAAAAATATTCTCCAAAATAATTTGGTGTAGGGCTTAGATACTTTGTTTATATCATAAAGGTTTGAGCCATCATACTCAGGGGAGCTATATAAGATCATCATGGTCCTCTTGTTTATATCAACCAGGCGAATAACTCTTCTTGCAATTTGCATGAATTATGCCCCTTTTTTCAACTTTGAATTTTTATCAAGCATTTGAACGGCCGAGCATTTGGCATTCATATGTTCTTTTAACTTAAGCTTAACTAGCTGACTAGTGGCCTCCCCAAGTCTTCCATCCTCTTGGATGAAATTAAACCTATTGATCTTTACTTAAATTAGTGGAGTAATGATGATCAAACTATTTTATTATATCCCTAAATTCCCTGTCAGTTTTGAAGGTACATTCAAATCAGAAGTATGAGTATCCACTTATTTGCATATTCCTTGGATGTTAGCCCATAATAGGTTAGTGTATGCTATGATGGTATCAAAGGCAATGAAGGTTAAGGTCATCTAACAAGGTCAAGGTCATTTATCTGA
Source organism: Fragum fragum (assembly GCA_946902895.1). Classification (NCBI taxonomy): domain Eukaryota; kingdom Metazoa; phylum Mollusca; class Bivalvia; order Cardiida; family Cardiidae; genus Fragum; species Fragum fragum. Next base: position 10,070,746 of record OX336382.1, on the reverse strand, counting down.
AAATAATGACTGTTTCTGGCTGCTTGTGTTTCATAATCTATTTGTCTTGACATTTCAAATGTTGTGTAAACAGAAAATTTAGGATATTAAGGGATAGAGACATTGTTGGGAAAGGAGAAAATAATTCTCACCTAATCTAACACAACTTATATCTGAAAAAAATGATCATATTCCATACAGAACTTAATCAGCTTCTTTGCTTTCACTTAACATTGTCCTTTGACCTGCTGAAAAAGTAGATTTTTGATAAACCGTTAGTATTTCATAATTACATCCATGTCTATTATATATCCATTATGTGATAGTGGATGCTGTCATAGCACAGTCGGTAGCGTGTCAGACTACTAACCTTCAATAATGGGGTGTCATGGGTTTGATTTCTGACGGAGGCACATATCCTTTCCGACATTTGTCTCTCAACAATGGGATGATAATCGTAAATCTAAGTGGTGTAGCAGCTGGAGATCAATCAATCAATCCATTATGTGATAGACTTTTACTTAAGCTATTCCAACCCGACAAAGTTTTAGTCTGGTCAAAATTGAAAGAAGCTGCAGACGACAATTTAAAGTTGACGACATTCTATATTTTTTCATCTTTTTGGCAAGAAACCATTGAGAACAATTAAGAAATTGCTTGATACAAGAAATTTCTTCATTGTCTTCAATATTTTCCAAGGTGTAAAAAGGAGTGATTGTTTAGGAATGGGTTAAGACCATGAACTTGATCTTGTGTGATTATTTTAAGTAACTTTTGTAACGATGAGCCAGCTTTACTCTCCACATTTTGTATTTCAGTTGTATTTGATGCTCCGACAGGGATGAATTCTGACGCATGGTCACTGATTGTAGACAAGGTGGCAAAACTAACGAAAGTAAGTTTTGATGACATGGGATTTTATTTTCTTTAACCCATTACCACATAGCAACATTTTGGACTGGTCCAAATTCAAAGGAGTTGCAGACGACAATTCAAAGTTTGTGAAAATTTAGATTTTTTCAACTTTTTGGGTAGAAAACATTGTGGAAAATGAAGAAATTGCTTGTGACAAGCAATTTCTTCATTTTCCACAATGTTTTCAAAAGCTTTTTACCTTGGGGGTGTCCAAAAGCGTCACTGAGTGGGAATGGGTTAACATTTATATATGAGTTAGGGATCTGAGGGCAGGGGAAAGAAGCACAATTCCACCTTTTTACATGTTTGTATTGGTTTCTGTCCATTTGGCAAAAATTGTAAAAAAAAAAGTAGTTCAACTTGACTGAATCCATGTACCTTTTTTTCCATTAATTGATGTTTTTCCTGTCACTGGTTGTTAAATAATTATAAATGACAGAAATCACCGCAATTTTCTTCTTACTAAGTACAAAATTCAAGGTAATGTTTGCCATGAGCTTGTTTACAGTTGTAATAAAAATGCCATAATTATAGAAATTATTAGTTGTGGTACTATAGTAAAGTGTGTGCCAAATGGTACATAACTAGTATCTAGGTTTACCTGTTAGTTTCATGATTTTATAATGCTTTAACCCATTCCAACTCAACAAAATTTTAGACTGGTCCAAATTGAAAGAAGCTGCAGACGATATTTTCATGTTGGTGGAATTTGAATTTTCTTTGTCTTTTTGGATAGAAAACATTATGGATAATGAAGAAATTGCTTGATACAAGCAATTTCTTCATTTTCCACAATGTTTTCCAAAGCTTTTTTCTTGAGGGGCGTAAAAAAGAGGGCTTGAGTGGGAATGGGTTAACCATTACCAGACGGAATACTTTTAGACTGGTCCAAATTCATAGAAGTTACAGTCGACATTTTAACGTGCATGAAATTTTAAATTGTTTCAAATTTCTAGAAAGGAAAAATCTGTGTAAAATGAAGAAATTGCTTGTTACAAGCAATTTCTTCATTTTACACAATATTTTCCCAAATGTTTTTTGTGAGGGGCGTCCCAAAGAGTCTCTGTGTGGGAATGGGTTAACCCATGACCAGATGACAAAATTCTAGACTGGTCAAAATTCAAAGGAGTTGCAAAATATTTAAAGTTGATGAAGATTTTTTTAGCTCACCTGAGCACAAAGTGCGAGGTGAGCTATTGTGATCGGTCGTTGTCCGTCCTCCGTCCGTCCGTCTGTCCGTCCGTCCACAATTTCTTTAAAAATCTTCTCCTCCTAAACTAGCAGGCCAATCAAGCTGAAACTTTGCAGATATGTTCCTTTGGTGAAGTTCTACAAAAGTTGTTAAAAGAATTCAATTCCGTCAAAAACTCTGGTTGCCGCGGCATGTGAAAATGTGAATCTTTAGTAAATCTGTAAAAATCTTTAAAAATCTTCTCCTCCTAAACCAGTAGGCCAATCAAGCTGAAACTTTGCAGAGATGTTCTTTGGGTGAAGTTCTACAAAAGTTGTTAAAAGAATTAAATTTCGTCAAAAACTTTGGTTGCCGCGGCATGTGAAAATGGGAATCTTAAATAAATCTGTAAAAATCTTTAAAAATTTTCTCCTCCTAAACCAGTAGGCCAATCAAGCTGAAACTTAGCAGGGATGTTCCTTGGGTGAAGTTCTACAAAAGTTGTTAAAAGAATTTAATTCCGTCAAAAACTCTGGTTGCCGCGGCATGTGAAAATGTGAATCTTTAGTAAATCTAAAAAAATCTTTAAAAATCTTCTCCTCCTAAACCAGTAGGTTAATCAAGCTGAAACTTTGCAGAGATGTTCCTTGGGTGAAGTTCTACAAAAGTTGTTAAAAGAATTTAATTCCGTCTAAAACTTTGGTTGCCGCGGCATGTGAAAATGGGAATCTTAAGTAAATCTGTAAAAATCTTTAAAAATTTTCTCCTCCTAAACCAGTAGGCCAATCAAGCTGAAACTTTGCAGGGATGTTCCTTGGGTGAAGTTCTACAAAAGTTGTTAAAAGAATTTAATTCCGTCAAAAACTCTGGTTGCAGCGGCATGTGAAAATGGGAATCTCTAGTAAATCTGTAAAAATCTTTAAAAATTTTCACCCGCTAAACCAGTAGGCCAATCAAGCTAAAACTTTGCAGGGATGTTTTTTAGGTGAAGCTCTTCAAAAGTTGTTAAAAGAATTTAATTCCGTGAACTCTTGTAACTGCGGCATATGAAAATGGGAAATTTTAGAAAATCTTTGTTGTCTTTTTTTTAACAGACTACAAGGCCAAAGGCATTTATATTTTATATAGAGCTTAATCATTTTGTTCTCAACCAAGTTTTTTTAAATATTTAATCTCTGGGGTCAAAAATTGCCCCGCCCCTGAGGTATGAAGTTTGGAAAAATGCTTAATTAGAGCAATTTCAAAAGACTTCTCCTCTTAAACTATAAGGTCTAGGATATTCATATTTGGTATGGGGCATAACTAGATGGTTTTGTACCATATCACTAAAAGTTGTCTTCTTCAGGTCAAAAAAAGCTCTGCACTAGGGGTCCAAAATTTGGAAAAACGCAAAATTTGAATATGTTAAAAAAAATTCTTCATTTTAAGGAGGAGGGCATTTATATTTTGAGTGTAGCATAGCCTGGCTGTTATCTATCTGTTTTGATCAAATTATGCTTGTAGGTTAATAAACACCCCTTCCCTGGGTGTCCAAAGTTAGTAAAAATGCTCAATTAGACCATGTTCAATAGTCTTTTCCTCCCAATCGAAAAAGTCTAAGGCATTCATATTTTGTATATAGCATATCCAGATGGTTCCCTACCATGTTAGCTAAAATTTTAGCACTGGGATAAAACATGGCACTGCCCCAGAGGTCAAAAATATTTGAAAACGCCCAATTAGAGCAACATCAAAAGTCTTCTCCTTCTAAAAAATAAGGTGAAGGGCATACATATTTGGTATGTAGCATGACTAAAGAATTTTGTACTACGTAACAGGAAAATATGCTCTTAGGAAAAAAAATGTCTCTGTTCCTGGGGTTGAAAATTGCGTAAATTGCATTGAAAGAATTCTTCTTCTTAAAAATAGGTTCCAGAGCATTTACATTAAAAACAAAGGATAACATTATTGTTATCTACCATGTTAATATCCTTTTGACAAACATGGCTCTTCCCAAGGCATCCAAGGATATGAAAAACGCTCAATAAGAGCATGTTCAAATATTTTCCACTCCTCATGTATAAGTTGTAATGCATTCATATTTTGATTTATAGTACATCCAGATTGTTCTCTACCAAGGTTGCTAAAATTACACCCATTGAAGTTGCAGACAGTAATTAGAGTTTGATTGAAATCTAAATACAAAGAATTTCAGGTAGAAAACACTGTGAGAAATGGATAAATTGCTTGTCACTCCCTTTCTCACTATGTATTTTTCAAACCTGTTTTCCCTGAGGGTGACAAATTCTGGGATAGTTTGGTAATGGATTAAACTATAAAGCCAAAGGCATTCATTATTATTGTAAAACATTACTGGATTGTGTTGTACAAAGCCATAAATCTTGAATATCTTTTATTTATTTTGCTCAAGTTGTGTCTTTTTTATACTAAAAAGTACTGTAATTTGGAGATGCCTCAGGTGAGCGATTTAGGACCATCATGGTCCTCTTGTTTCCACTTTCTGGTTAGAAAACATTGTGTAAAATGAAGAAATTCCTTGTAAACAAGCAATTTCTTCATTGTACACAAAGTTATTCCAATTGTTTTTCTTCAGGGGTGACCAAAAGCTTCACTGTGTGGGAATGGGTTCATTCATTTTTTATCAGATCTTTGCTCACCTATTTCTTGAATCCCCTCAATGAAAGAGTTTCAATGATGTCCCTTTCTTTCTTTACAAGGTGAAATATTTAGTTTGGGATTCTTTGCTTTATAGCATGATCAAATTGTCTTTTATTGAGTTCATAACAAAACAGTTATTTTTGTTATATAATATGAAATATAGCTGTTTTGTTTACAAAATTTAACACTTTATTAATATTAGCGTATTACCAGACAACAAAAGTTTAGACTTGTCCATTCACAAGGGTGTGGTGGGATGGGCATATAAGACTTAGAGAAATCATGAAATAATTCTTTAAAAATCTTTTCCTAAACAACTTGGCCAATTTGGACCAAATTTTGCAGGGTTATTCCTTAGTTGACCCTTTTCAAACTTTTTAGTGAAATTTTGATTTGCAAAAAATGTGGGTGTGGCAGGTAGGGCTTATCAGATCAAATAACTCTTAGATGAGCTATTTAGGGCTGTTTTTGGCCTCCTTGTTTTATGTTCATGCACATAATTATACCCCCCTTAACTTTGTTAGGGAGGTATATAAGAGTCAGCTTGTCGGTCGGTCGGTTGGTCCGTCCATCCTACCGTCTGTCTGTAGCTTTTTCGTGTCCGCTCAATTTCTGGGCAACCATTGGAGGGATTTGATTCAAACTTCACTGATATAATCAGTATCAAGCAGAGATGTGCATATTCTATGTTGGTTACGGTAATGGCCCTTTGGTGAAAAATCGTGTCCGCTCAATTTCTCAGCAACCATTGGATGGATTTGATTCAAATTTCACAGAAACACTCAGTATAAGTCAGACATGTGCATATCTTATTTTGGTTATGGTCCATTGATTTTTGACGGATTTATGGCCCTTCAATTAAAAAGTCCATTTTTTGTTATTTCCCTTTGGCTGATAGCACTTCTATATAGACAAGCGTTGAGGGGAGGTGGGGATGGGGGGTATTAGTCCGCTTTGCGACAATGTCTAGTTTCTCAGATATCTCAGTCAAACTATCACGCCAGAGGTCAGAGGGTGTGACTAGCAATCCATTATCAGTGCAGATTGATGGATGTTCATACTTTGTTTTTCAGGTGTGTACATATGACAGGGCTGGTCTGGGATTTAGTGAGAGACCTTTAAGAGTAAGTATTGTTTGTTACCATAAAAATTTGCACTTTATTTGACACCATTTAACCCATTAACCCTTTCCCGTACAACCCCTTGTTTTTATGTCCCTCTGATTTTATACTTGAGAATAAAATGTGGGAAAAGAAGAAATTGCTTGTAACAAGCAATTTCTTCTTTTTTTCACATCATTTTCTACCCTACTGAATGGCTATTTTTCAAATTAAATCCGCTTTAAATTTTAGTCAAATTTTAGTCAGCAAAACCTTTGAATTGGGACCAGTCTAATTTTTTCAAAGACAGGAAAGGGTTAATAGATTGCAAAATTTTAGACTGGTCCAGATTGAAAGGAGTTGCAGACAAAGTTTTGAGGTTTTGAAATAATAGATTTTCTCAACTTTCTGGAGAGAAAACATGGTATAGATGAAGAAATTTCTTGTAACAAGCAATTTCTTCATTTTACACAATGTTTTCCCAATTTTTTTTCTTGGGGGGGGGGGTTGAAAAATGTCACTGTGTGGGAATGGGTCAGCTGATTCACACACAATCTCACTTTTTATGACCTGCAAGGTTAAATCTCTGGAAAATATTTATTGTAAAATGAAGAAACTTGTTGTTGTTGATGATAACTAGATACAAGTACATGTATAGTTTTTGTAAAAGACAACAATCAATCCTTTTTCAAGCGATCACCCCAAATTTCATACAAGTCCTTTACATTTGACTTCAAGGTCATGACTTGTCTAATTTGGTGGATCTAAGTTGTACTGTGTCTTGACAATACAAGGAAAGAGTAAAATTAACCCATTCCCACTCAATCATGTCTTATTATGCTTCTGAAGAAAAAAGCTGTGGAAAACATTGTGGCCAATGAAAAAATTGCATGTTCTTCTTTGGGAACAATGTTTTCTACTGTGAAGGCAAACACTTTCACAAACTTGAAATTGTCATCTGAAGCATCTTCTAATTTAGACAAGTCTAAGATTTTGTCATGAGATAATTGGTCAAGCTGTTTAATTAACTCAGTTGCTGTCCTTTGAAAAGATAATGAGGAATTTTGAATGTGAATATCTTTTATTTAAACTATTCCTACACAATTATATCTTATTACAACCCTCAGGAAAAGAGGCTAGGGAAAGAATGAAAAAAAAGCTGATAACGTGCATTTTCTTCATTCTCTAGACTCTTGTCAATCCACAAAGACAGAGATGAAGTCTATTACAATGAAATTTTTGTCTGCAGCTTTTTATTTTGACTTGTCAAAATTTTGTTGTATGGAAATGGGATACATCTTGTAATTGCCATTTCAACACAATGGCACTTTTTGACGCCTCTCAAGAAAAACAGTTGAGAAAACATTGTGGAAAATGGAGAAATTGCAAGTGATTTCTTCAATTTCCACAATGTGTTCTACCCAGAAAGCTGAAAAATACTGAAATTTCATAAACTTTAAATTTTTGTCTGCAAATTCTTTCAATTTGGACCAGACTACAATTTTCTTTTGTGGGAATGGGTTACATCGCATAATTTTCTTAGTGTTATTTTTTTCTCCTACTTATAGAATACTTCCACTGCAGATGGTTCAGACAGTAAGAGTAATGTTAAAAATAGATGGGCACCTTTTACTGCAGAAAGGTAAAACATACAAACTTTATCTGACTTGATTAACCTGTTATCAGAAGACTAAATGCTAGACTGATCTAAAGTGGATTCAAGTTTATAATTTTGGGATTTTTGTGAGAATGGGTTTATGGTACTAATTTAACTATTATTTTATGTCATTTCACAGCTATATTTAATCCTAAAAATGGACACTGTTAGGTATTGGCTGTTTGTTAACATATCAAGCTAAAGTTTGAACAAACTGACAAGAAAAAACAACCTACTTTTAGGAATGTTTTCAAAGAATTTGTCACTGATGGTTTTTCTGTCCTCAGTGCTCAGTTGAGCTATTGTGATCACCCTTCTTCTGTCATCTGGCCATCGTCCGTCAAAAATTACTTTAAATGGCATCTCCTCCCAAACCATTGGGCCAATTTCAATCAAACTTGGCAGAAATGTTTCTTAGGAGGTCCCCTTTGAAAATAGCTAAAAGAATTGAAATTGATTGATTCTTTTTAGAAAAAATCTTCAATATATTCTCCTCCTGACCTAGAGCAGGGTTAGCTCTGGCTTGAAAAAAGTTGTCGCCATCACTTTCGCCAAATTAAAAAAGTTGGGGCCAAATGGAAAAAGTTGGGGCCAAATTGAGGAGTTGGGGCCAAGCTCGAGCATTTCTTAACTGCACTGTTTTTTTCTCAACTTATATGCTGTTAAATAGATAATGTGCATATTAAACAGGTTTTTAATATGGCCATTCGTTTGATGTTTTGTCTTTAATGAATGTAGCTAAGTCATACACTACATTGATTTTTACTCATCTTTAATCAGTGCTTTCAGTACTTTGATTAGAAATCGAGACTTTGATGAGAAAAAAAGAGGGAAGGAAATAGTAATAAACCTAGTAAAATATGCTTGATTTAATAAAAAAATAATGTTGACTTCTGTAATTAAAAAAAATCGGTTAAGGGTGAACATTCTTGGGTACAAATGAACAAAAAAGAAATGGTTCGTCTGCTTTTGGGACAGTATAAATTTTGAAATTTCTGTCAAATCTTGACAAACTACCTCTGTTTCTATCAACAGTTCGTCAGAATATCCTTCTAATAACCCATTAATGATGATTCAGTCTTTTAGCAAGAAATCGCGGTAGCGGTGCCGAGATTAGAAAATGACGAAACTGTCAGCAGAAATATACGAAAATAAGCCCGAATTCAGGAATTGTATTCATCAGGAAAAGGCAAATGGTGGCCAGTTTAATTACACTTTTCTTATAGAAAGCCTATTTATGCGTGATAATGGAGGTCTTCAGATCGAAGTTTCATCGGCTCATCCATAAGTCACGCCCTCAACACAATCAATACGATTCGTCGACCAATGAGCGCATTTTATTCATCTGATTGGCTGTCAATCAGAACTGTAATTAAATTTGGTGATGTGTTAGTCTTGTGTCAGACTCGATGACATAATTGACCCGATATACAAGCCCTTTAGCAATTATATACACTTGGCCCTCGGACTTGATTTCCGGAGATTTATTAAAGTAAAAGTATGTATATAAAAACTTTCCCTTTTTTTTGGCGCCACGAACTTTCGCCAAATGAAAAAAACTTGCGCCAGAATTTTATTTTTGTCGCAATTGGCGACAATGGCGATCGACAGCGCGAACCCTGCCTAGAGGGCCTAGAGCCTTGACATTTTGCATGTAACCTCAGTACATGGACCTCTTTCAAAAAAAGCTAAAACCATTACCCTTGGGTCTCAAGGGGTGGAGCCCCGGGGTGGGGATGGGGTTTGTTTTCTATATAGAAACAAAGAAGGATTTTTAAAAGACATCTCCCAAATGCTTGGGCCAATTTCAACCACATTTTGCAGAAATGTTCCTTAGGTGGTCCCCTTCAAAAGTAGCTGAAAGAATTGAAATCAGTTGAAAACTCCAGTATCATAATCCTATCCTTAACATTAAATTCGACTACTGAAAGAAAAAGAGCCTTTATCTGGGTGAACCCAAAAGGGCCAATGGCCCTCTTGTTCATTTTACAAAGGGAATATTGATTATGGCCACACAATGAAACTGGTAACCTAATAAAGGTGTTCACTTGAGCAAGATGGAATGCATGTTAAATGTTTTTCTTTCAGGATGGTTGCAGATTTACACCAACTTATAACTGTAAGCAGTGATCATCCTAAACCCTTTATTCTAGTGGGAGCAGAATTAGGGGCCCTTGTGGCCCAGTTTTACACCCACATGTTTGATGGGTAGGTATCTTAACAGACTTTTTAGAGTAATTGCATCATAGCACTGAGGCCAAAATGTTGTAATTTCAGCTTACCTAAGCTGTAGCTAAAATATTGTGGATTAATGCAAACAACATGTATAACTGAATCTTACTATTGAGATACTCAACAAGATCAGGACAATATTTTCACTTAACCCATTACCACATGGAAAAAAAAATGACATGTCAAAATTGAAAAAAAGTTACAAACAACAATTAAAACTTGTGAGATTTTATGAGATTTTAGTTTTTTCATCTTTTATGGTAGAAAACATTATGGAAAGTTACTTGTTACCCTATTTTTATTGAATAAATCGGATAAAATGATATAAAAATCTGTATACAGTTGTACCTGTCTTAAGCAAGCGGTCAAGGGATTTGCCAAAATTGCTTACTTAAGACAGGTGCTTGCTTAATACAGGTTGGCCTGGTGGATGGATATTTGTATAACAAAAAGATAGGGTGGCTAGAAAAAATTCATTTTCAGTAAATAAATAACAAGATAAAAGCTCATTCAAACATTTTTTTTTAAATTTTGGTAAGAATACAAGTAGGCCTATATACTCATGAATCAATCAAAATAAAATAGGTCAAAATCAGTTTAAATTACTCGAACGGTCTTGATTATTTTTTGCAAAGATCGAACAAATGACATTAACATCGGCCTGTCAATTGAGGATCAGTCTGCTTGATATTTTTTATTATTGCGTAAAACACTCTATTTTGATAAAATTCTAATTAGAATCTAGTCAGAATTAGTCTTGGAGCGTGTTTGTTTACTCATTTCTCAACTCTCAAACTGCAAACAAACTCTGCACAAAAACCAAAATAGATTACTTTCCGAGAACAGTAGTTTCGATCGTCATACTCTATTCAACTTTATTGACTAAAATTCAATCACTGAATAAGAACAGTATAACAAAACTATGCATTTTGATGACTTGGTAGTTATCTACAAAACACCTGTTAATTGGTGACATGTGTGAATGTTTATCCAATTTTGACACTTGAATAGATAATCCGAAAACAATTATGCGCCGTGATAATCACTTAACCATGAAAATTGCCATGGGCTCGTAAATTGACCGCATAAACTCAGGTTATTTCAAAGAATTGGACATGATTTTGAAGGCCGTTGACCGCGTTTTAGAGGTGCATGTTGAATACAGGTAAAATTTAGTGTAAAAAAGATCGGGGGGACATTGAACTGGCCATTTAAGACAGGTGCACGCCAAATGGATTGACTGGATGACCAGGTTTGACTGTTTTTACAAGTATTTCCTTTCTCCTCTACCATTCTATTTACATTTATTTGCATTATGATGTCACAATGCAGAATGAAAATGATGTCATCTTGGACTACCTTATGTGGCATCATTTTTGACACTGTCAGATACAGATTTTTTTCTGTTTGGAATGTATACAATTTATTAGATATTTATAGGTATATAACAAATTCTTATATCTTTTAGGGAAGTTTCCAATTTAATCCTTATCAACCCATTAACAGAAGACTTATTCAAACAGGATGAAGGTATCTGGATACAGAATTGGTTTGGCCATCTGGTTCCTTCATACCAAACTATACAACTAGGAGCAGCAATAGGCTTAACACGATTTGCAATCATGTTAGGCTTGTTACAACATCCCATGTACATGTCTAAATCTATGGCTGAGGAGACAGTTACAAGACAGGTTTGTCATCTCCTAATTCTTATATTTCCAAAGGGTCATATTACTAATACTTTATAGCCCTGGTCGTCTGTCAGTCTGTTTATCTGTCTTTTTTGTGGGAGCAACTCCTCCTACAGTTTCAATTGGAATGAACTGAAGTTTGCCAAATTAATTTCCCACACATATTTTTGGAATTACATGTATCTGCCCTTAACTTAACCCTTTTCATGCAGAGCCGTAATATTCCTGTTTTGGCAAGAGGTACAGACAAAGATCAGCCTGCACCCAAGTGAAGGCTGATCTTTGTCTAAACCTCCTGTTTGTCCCTTTTAAGCCAGCGATGCTTAAACAATCCCTTTTCAAAAGAATTACTGATTCTCACTAAGATCATCCAGTGTTGTCAGTCCTTTGACTTTGGAGCAATTATATATATAATTTTAATTCAGAATGACCAGGGTTAACAAATTAGTTTCAAATTACAGTATTTCTTCATTTACAAGCCTGTTTGAGTGTATATGTGCCACTCTGCGAAGCTTTTTTTCTTAGATCCTTCGCCAGTTAAAAACTGAAACCCAAATTCAAACAGATCTCAGGCAATATTGTCAGCCTATCTAAATTCTTATAAACAAATCTTATTTGGTAAAAAGCATTGTGGAAAAAGGTAAAATTTCTTCTACCATATACACTGCAACTACTAAATTCTAGCCTAACATCCCCGGTCTGTCAGAAATAGAAAATCAGTAAATTCTACAGGTCTACAAATTATGATTCTCTTACAGTCCCCCAATATGAAAAAGCTAGAATTTTCATCCGAGACATGTTTTATTATTATTGATAGTTGTCATCATTAATCTAATTAAATTTAGTTTTATAATGACGTAAATATTTCCATCCTTAGACAAAAGGGATAAAATCTAAGCTTGCTGCAAAGAGATGTCTCCTTGGAGACTGACAAGTTTTTGAACATTTGGGGTTACTTACCTGCTGCAAGTGTACAAAATTGGATTGAACTTTGTAAAGGTTAACAAACAAATTCGCTTTTATTTATAACTTTTAATACAACAAGGTCAAAGTTGTGTAACACCTGGGGTTAATGATGCTTCGAGAAAATGTCATGTGGATTGACCTTCAAACTTCTTTACATACTTTGCTTATACTTTTTACCGTCATTAAAAGTATGATTACAATGAATTACCTGAACCTACGCATTTACAAAAAGGATTTATGCTGAATAACTGCACGTAGAGGAAATTAGATTTAACTTGAAAATTTGTAATTGGTAGAAAACATGCTCAATTTCTTTAATATTTCTTTATGTATCACAATGATCGAAATAATTCCCGAGATTGTGCATACCTAGTTTCATTTTGGATTATTCGTCGTTCTTCTGTTCATGAATTCAAAATGTTATAGCCAGTACTTTCAATTTAAATTTTTTTTCTCTGGCAAAACCTGTTGAACTTGATTCATGTAAGATGTGAGATTTCAAAAATCTAAGCTTAACTTACCAATATTGATAATTGATTTAAAAACCTACAAAGTAATTAACTCTGACCTAAGGCATTAATCACCACTACCGTCCACTTTTAAGTATGAAATACTTACCTGGGTAATATTTATCTGGCTTCAGGTAATCATCAGCTTTTATATAGCTCCCATCTTTTTAAGTCTTTGTTAATGGCGAATATGGAACCATCACTGCAGCAACCAAAACTGGTCAACTCCCCCGAAATTGTAGGAGCCAAGCAGACCCCTCGTTAAAATGGATTTAGGGCTGTAGCAGACAGCGTCATAGTGGAGTTGCAGTGCACTAGTGATGTTGTATTTTCCTTTTACAGAAATATTTGATGTGCCAACCCAGACATTTAAGCTCAGTGGTAGATGAACATTATTTTATAAATGAGACATTTTCACAGTTTAGGTAACTAGATTTGTGTTTGTTTTTCTCATCTCAATAATTTGTCATTGTATATTAGCTTTGCTATTATTTAACCCATTCCCACAGAACTAGGCTTTTAACACCTCTCAAAATGAAAGCTTTGGAAAAGAATGTGGAAAATGAAGAAATTTCTTCATTATCCACAATGTTTTCTATCCCAAAAATGGGGAAAAAAATTCATTAGCTTAAACTGTTGTCTGCAAGTCCTTTCAATTAGACAAATCTAAAATTTTTCCGTCTGGTAATGGATTAAAGAATATTGTGTTACAGTTTTGGTACAAAACCTTGTAATCTAAAATAGGCTTCATAGGGAAATTTCATACTTGTATTCCCTCCCCCTCCAACCTTTCCTACGACATGAGATTGCAAAACAGCATTTGGCATAACTACTACAGCATTGAATTCCATTTGTTACATACACACAGATTTTGAATATAGAAAAAATGAAAGAAGAAAATGGAAATTTCTAAAATGCTGATAACGCTAGTTTTGTCATGTCATTTTACTGCATGCAGTGATTGTACCTTACAAGTAAAATTTGTTGTAAATACTGGTATAGGACTTAAACATACATACATTTAATTAAGATATGACAAAAGCAATGCAATTTGAGGCAAGACAACAGAGGAAATTTAATGACTGGTCCTCTAATATCCATTTTTAGCTTTACAGGTGAGCTCTTGATATTAATGATATTTTAATGCTTTCTCACACAATCCTTGATTTTTACGTCCCTGTGATATTATACTGGAGAAAACATTGTTGAAAAAAAGAAATTGCTTGTAACAAGCATTTTCTTTTTTCCCACAATATTTTCTATCATATAGGATGGTTACTTTTTGAATTGTGCTCACTTTATAATGTGGTCTGCTACACTGTTGGATTTTGACAAGACCAAACTTATGAAAAACAGTAAAGGATTAAACAAAGACAAATTCAATGACTCTTTCAGAACAGCTAGAATGATACGATCAATTCCAGAGAATATATCAGTAACCGTAATTACTGGGAATTACTATGATGAGCAGATGCCAGGACCGTTAAATAAGGTATGGTCCTTTCGTGCTGTGAATGAGGTTGCAGTAGCCCACTTCCCACACAATACCACAATTTTAACCGCCAAAGAAAAAACTCTGGAAAACATTGTGAGAAAAGGAGAAAATTGCTAATCTATTTGGTACTCATATTTCAATTGTCGTCAACATCTTTCAATTTTGACCAGTCTAAAATTTTGTTCTGTGAAAATGGGCTAAGGAGAGATTTTTTTACGATAAGTTTTTTGCCCACTTTAGCAGCCCGAGAAGGATTTTTCAGGATACTTCAATGGCTGCTGTCTGTTGATATTCATATCCCCTCATCAATTTGTTAACATCTTAGACACAACAATTTTTATCAAAAGAATTCCGCCAACTCACTCATAACATCTATATTGATAAGGCCTTGAACCCTATTGAAAAAGCCAGTGTTTGGATTCAAAAGTAGTTCAAATAGTAGAAAAATCTTGTTTATTCTATAGGAGCTATATTCTGCATCCAACAAACATGTGGTAGATCGCTGCTGTTAAACAGAAGATAAATTGACTAAGAGGGGCTGTCAATCAAAGAATCGTCAGGTGTCCCAGTTGTGTGTCTGTCAACAATTTCTTTAAAGCCATACATCCCCTGAAACACATAACAAAATTAATTAGAAAACTATACTTGACACCAAAAAGCATAATCAAATATGATGAGTGGAACTATAAGATTAGAATAATTCTATGCGGTAAGCCTTAAATTCGCAAACAAAGTTTGGATATTTTAAATTGTGACCCACCACAATTTGATTTTTGTTTAATAAAACTATGACGTTAATGATGACGTTTTAATTTTTGCTAGTCATTCAAACAGTTAAGGAGATTAACGAAGTCTTCCATAACATTTTGTCATCAGCACATGCATTTATAGCAGTCAATGCCGAAGATAAGCAAACATTTCTGGTAATGAATCGGGTGAATTTGACTTGATTTCAAAATATAAACAAACACGAAATAAAATCGATAAGAAAAAACACAAAATACTCTTTCCAGAGAACTTCACTTGTACCCTCATTTTGCATATCGATATTATGAGGGCTCCAATGTCCAAATAAACTATAGATTGTTCAAATGTTTTTTCCTTCATCGTAGGGAAGACATGACTTCAAACATTTTCTCCTCCTGAACCAGAAAGCCAACTTGATGAAACATGGCAGGGATTTTTCTTTGGTGAAGCTCTTCCAAAATTGTTCAAATAATTGAAATCCATCCTTAACTCTGGTTGCCATGGCAACAAAAAAGGGGAAAATAAGGAAATGTTTTAAAAGTCCTCTTCTCTTTAACCAGAAGACCAAAAGGTTTGATATTTGGTATGCAGCACCTCCTAAGGGACCTCTATCAAATTTGTTCAAATGACACCCCTTGGTTCATATTTGGGCTCTGCCTGGGCACAACCCATTTTACATTGAAAGAAGGAAAAAAAAAAAGAATCTTCTTCTCTGAAATCAGAAGGATGAGAACTTTGATATTTAGTATGCAGTACCTCTTGGGGGACCTCTATCAAGTTTGCTCAAATGATGCCCCTTGAGTCATATTTAGGCTCCGTTCAGGCGCACCCCATTTTACATTGAAACAGAGAAGGAAAAATTAAAAAATTTTCTTCTCTGAATCCAGAAACTTGAGAGCTTTGATATTTTGTATGCAGTCCTTCCTAGGGGACCTCTATCAAGTTTGTTCAAATGATGCCTCTTGGGTCATATTTGGGCTCGACTTGGGCACACCCCATTTTACATTGAAACAAAGTTGGAAAACTTTAAAAATTCTTCTCTGAAACCAGAAAACCAAGAGCATTGATATTTGGTATGCAGCATCTCTTAGAGGACCTCTCTCATGTTTGTTCATACAATGCCTCTTGTGTCATCATATTTGGGTTCTGCACAGGCGCACACTATTTTTTACATAAAAACATAACCAAATCTTCCCATTGTACTTTTCTAGCACAAAAATCCTTAATCTTTTTAAAAACGTCTTTTTGTTTCTGATTTCTTTTATAAGATTATCTTAATAGTTGACTTTTGGCTGAAATTAAGTCATTAGCGCATTACTTCTGTAGTCATTGACTCAGATGAGTGCTTTGGGGCCAATGGCCCTCTAGTTTCTTACATGCTACTTGCCATAGATTTTGCAAAATAATTCAGTTAAAAATCAAAGTGGACACTTTTTGACGCTCCTCAAGAAAAACAATTTGGAAAAAAAATTATGACAAAGAAATGGCTTGCAACAAGCAATTTCTTCATTTTCGACAACAATTTCCATCCAGAAACTTGAAAAAATTCTGAAATTTCGGAAACTTTAAATTGTCATTTGCAACTCCTTTCAATTTGGGCCAGTCTAAAATTTTGTTATCTTGTAATGGATTAAATTTTA
The DNA here is from genome assembly GCA_946902895.1 of Fragum fragum. NCBI lineage: Eukaryota > Metazoa > Mollusca > Bivalvia > Cardiida > Cardiidae > Fragum > Fragum fragum. Next base: position 10,053,986 of record OX336382.1, on the reverse strand, counting down.
TGTTGTCTTGTTACAGAATAGACTATCTATTGTTTCTCATTATGCTCTTATTTATCAAGTTAACCCCTTACAATTTGGTTATGCTCTCTGTCGCCTCTGTAAAATAATACTAAGGCAAGTGTTATGGGAAAAGAAGGAATGACTTGTAACGAGCCATTCCTCCTTTTCCCAAAATGTTTTCTACCATATTCAGCCAATATTTTTCAAATTCACAGACTTTTAAATGTTGTCTTCCTCTTTAAATTTGGATCAGTCAAAATTTTCTGTGTTTGGGAATGGGTAAGCCCTGTCCCGTCTTTCTGAAAGTTTAGTTTGGTCCAATTAGAAAGAGGTTACAGACGAGTAAGAAAGTTGGATGCAATTTGAAATGAAATGATCCTATGTGGTAAAAAATACTGTGGGAGAAGAAGAAATTGCTTGTTACAAGCAATTTCTTCTCCTGCAATATTTTCTCAAGTATAAAACCACAGCAATGTAAAATCCTGGGTTTTGTACAGTAAAGGGTGAAAGTAAACAGAATTTTGTTTTAATTTCAGGCCTGGGCTAAATCAGAACAGAATTTAATCACAAACATTTATCCCAATTCTCAGCATATAGTAGTGAATGGAGGGGACAGACATATGTTATATTTAAATCCAGAAGCAATTATAGAACCAGTTAAAAAGGCTGTAAGACAGTGGAGAAATAAATATGGGAAAGTGAGAGACAGCTGAAATTTGAATTTGACCCAATACCAGAATACACAATTTTGGACTGATCTAGATTGATAGTGGTTGCAGAGATGTACTCTTTACCAGACAACTTAATTTTTGACTAGTCACAATGAAAGAAGTAGTAGAAGACATTTTAAATTGCACTTTTAATGAGGGAAGTGTAATAATGGATAGAAAACATTTTGATAAAAGGACAAAATTGCTTGAAATAAGCAATTTCTCATATTTTCAAGCAATTTCTGGTATGTGGATTTTCTATATTGTAAAAAGTCGGGATTTTGTAGAAATGGGATAACCCATTCCGACACAATACAATTACTTGGCACTCCTCAAGAAAATCAGTTGGGAGAAAATTGTGTAAAAATGAAGAAATTGAAGCAATTTCTACATTTTCCACGATGTTTTACTACCCATGAAGTTAAAAATCTCAAAGTTCATAAATTTTGAATTTTTGTCTGCAACTCCTTTTAACTTTGCTTGTAAGAAGCAATTTCTTCATTTTACATAATGTTTTCCTAATTGTTTTAGTTGAGGGCGTCCAAAGGTGTCATTCTGAAGGAAAGGGTTTATTTGGACCCTTCTAAAATGTTGTTTGGTAATTGATAATACACGGTTAAATCTGTAAAATGGAAGACCTGTCTTGGCAATAAACCTAATGGGAGTGTATGTAGGATATTAGGGGTTATTCTCCATGAAAGGCAATGCAATGTGAAAAGTTCTGTCTTAGAATTGAAGAGTTTTAGATAAATGAATTGTTATGACTTAGTTGTCTGATTTGTAGTTGTCACCACTCTTTACACAATGTCAACTTGATGTTGATCCTTTAACATAAAATATTGCGATAATATTGTCTTCAGCAGTCCAAAACTGCTGTAAAACAACCAGCCCCAAACAAATATCATCAAAACATCATCAATACAATGTATGTAATTCATCAATCTTGAAATAATGCTTTGTGTTTTAGCATAATAATATATTCTTTTTTTTGTTGTATGGCACTTTTTTTAGAAAAAAGTGTATTATTTATATCAAGAAAATACTTTCTCCTTTTCTTCCTAATTTCTCTTGTTCCAATGATGAGATATTAATAAAAACTGACACGAATTAGTGTGGGCGTGTTTGGTTATTAAGAAAAGAAGGAGAGAGAGACAGAGAGGGATCTACATTGGTTGACACACAGACAGAAACAAATATTTCAACAAGAGGGCCAGTGGCCCTGGCGTTCACCTGAGATAAGGCTCTTATTTTCTTCAATACCTTATACAAACTTGGTCGGGAGAAGTCCTCCTTTAACATTAACTAAACTCAACTTATGTTACCCTGCCAACCAATGCTTTCAACAGATTTCAGCTATTTTAGCAATTATTAAGGTACTAACCTATTTTTGCCCAATTTGGTTTAAATTGGCCAAATAGTTTTGAAAGGGTTACCTTCTTTACTTATATCTAAGCCTAATCAACCTGTGGCTCTCAAATTTTATCAATTCTGAAAGAGGTCAATGTACTGATGCTTCATGCAAAATTCAAGTTTCTTCATCCTCTGGACCAGAAGTGGGTGGAATATTTTATTGGTTTTGTCTCAGTTTTACTCTTGTTGTCAAAGTAACCAGAGTTTTCAACTGATTAAAATTCTTTAGTTGAAATAGACCCAGTGGTTTGGGAGGAAATGTCATTTTGAAATCCTTTTTTTATTTCTATATAAGCCCCACTCTGCCCCTTGGATTTTGAGGTTGATGATTTTAGCAATTTTAAAAGAGGTCAATGTACTAATGCTTCATGTAAAATATCAAGACTGTAGGCCCTCTGGAGGACATAATTTTTAAAGATTGTATTTGATTTCAGTTTTGTTACAAGAGTTTTTTTTAACGGATTTCAATTATTTTAGCAATCTTTAAAGGGACCCAAAGGTGATGATTTAAGCAATCCTGAAAGAGGTCATTGTACTGATGATTCATGCCAAATATCAATGCTCTATGCTTATGGGTCAGGGGGAGATTATTTTTAAAGTTTTTATTGAAATTTCAGTTGTGTTGCCATGGCAACCAGAGTTTTTAACAGATTTCAATTATTTTAGCAATTTTCATAGGGCACCACCCAAGGAACATTTCTGCCAAGTTAGTTGAAATCTGCCCAATGGTTTGGGAGGAGATGATGTTTTAAGCTGGTCCGATTTCAAAGATGTTGCAGATGTAAATATTTAAGTTGTGAAAAGTTTTGTTTTTCGTTGTCTGGGATTAGGTTAAAAATTTCCCTTGGACAAGGAGCAAGAAAGACAACCACTCTATAATCTTTAATAATGACTAAAATGTTTCAAGACACAATACAAAATGATACAGTAAATAAAAGATTTGATTCAGATCTCATAAACTTGTGATATATGTTGTATATAAATAAAAGATCACTGTACACTATAAAGTTGAAAAATATATTTTCATTGATAAAAATAATAAATTGCTTTGATAATACAATTTCTAATCATTTTTAATCAGTTTTTCAAAACGAAAAAATATGGTTAACAGATTGGTGAATGTCGGCAACACATGTTGTCTGTTGGTAAGCTGGGTGGGCAATTATATATAGATTTAAAGCTTGTGTGCACAGATTCTCCATGCAATTCTTAACAGAATTGATGATATTTTCATCAAATGTTTGTTTCCATTTGACCTTATGCATATAATCAGCATATTTTAGTTCATTGCTGTGTCAAAGAAAAAGGAGACTTATTGTCAAAATTAACAATTCTTTACAGATTTGGATGAAAGTTTCACAATATGATTGTATTCATGTGACATAATGCATATTATCAGCCTTTTGTGATTGAATGCTGGGATATGGAAAAAGGCAATTCCTAAGTTCTTGTTTGAATACAATACAATACAATCATTGTTAGTATATAGATTTAATGAAAGATTACTGCTTTTAGAAAGAATTCAGCTGTAATCTATCCTAATAAATTACTGAACAACAAAATGTTAATAACACATGACTAAAAAGTAAAACAAAGTTGTAAAAGAAGAAAATATGCTGGTGACTGACATATTCTGTTCGAACAATGTTTTCAATTGTAAATTAAAATTTCTTTACTGCAATGTTTAGTAGGTCTTTAGTTCATAATCATCTAAACTTCTTACCAATTGTCAAAATTTTGGCTGGTCCATGTTGAAAGAGGGTCCTGAATACATTTAAAGTGTAGAAAACATCATGAGAAAAGATTAAACTGCTTCTTAATCACCTCTTACAATAAAAAATTTCCAAAGTTTATTTTCCTTCAACATACCCTTGTTGGTAAAGATTTGTCTTTTGATGGTGAACATATATTCCTAAATTCAATTGAATATGTTTAAAATTTACCAGAGACAAAACGTCAAAGTTTTCAGACGATACTTCGTGTATTTCTACAGTGTGATTAAGTTTTAAGTTCATACTTGGATGAGAAAAAAATATTCTCATCATTTCTCAATAATATTTATATTACCTTTCATATACCAATTTAGAGTGGAAAATTTGGCATGGAGTATTTCACTATTCATGCTATGGCACTTTAATTTGTCATTGTACCTAAACCAATTTCATCTTGGCATTAGAAAGAAGAAATAGTTTAGAATCTTTAACAATCATACATAAGTAAATGAACCAGTCTAAAACATTATTGTAAAATTAATCAGGTAAGGTATCTTGTCTATTGGGGCATTCCATGTTGATCCCGCATGTTTTTCATGGCAATGGCATGCCATTCCAGCTGTTTGATTAGCCTTTCAATACCTGTAATGAGAGAAGAAATTAAAGAGAGTATAATCAAAGCCATGGCATGGCATTCCAGCTGTTTGATTGGCCTGTAAATACCAGCACTAATGCATGAAATCATGGAGAGTATTTGCATGGTAATGGCATATCATTCCAGCTGTTTGATTGACCTATCAATATCTGTAATGATCATAGAGAGTAAATTCATGGTAATAGTATGCTATTCCCGCTATTTCAATAACCCATTACCAATATTAAACTTGTCCATATTCAAAGAAGTTGCAGACAATAGTTAATAGTTCATGGAATTTAAAAAATCTTTGTCCTTTGTCAAAGAAAATATTGTGGATAATGAAGAAACTGCTTAAATAAAAGACTTTTAGAATTCTCAGAAACTAGGAGGCTGAGCCTGGCCCTCAGGCTGAGGGCTTTGATATTTGGAATGCAGGACCTCCTTTTGGACCTCTATTAACCCTTGTCAAGCTGAACAAGGAATATTCCGGTTTTGACAGGAGTTGTAGACCAAGATCAGCCTGGACATAAGTGCAGTCTGATCTTGGTCTACACCTCCTGCTTGTACTTTTCCTGCCAGAGTTGTTTATGAAATTGATTTCTAAAAGAAATATTGATTTTTGAACAACAAGTTCTATCAGTGCTTTCAGTGATTTGATTTTACAGCAATTCAGTAAGGTAATGTATATAGCATGACAAGGGTTAAGTTTGTTCATGTGATCCCTCACTGGACCCTGCCTTCGCGCCACCTTTTTAGAATTTGAACAATGAAGGAACCACTTTTTTAGAATTTGAACGATGAAGGAAATATTTAACAACTGTTTCTCTGATATCAGATGCTCTCTTGAGTTTTGATGTTAAGTGTTCATCACCTTTAAAGGGATCACTCCCAAGTTTGTTTATATGATGCACTTTGGATCATATGCAGAGAAAACTAAGGTAAGTGAAACAAAGAAACTTAGAGAGAAAGAAAATTTATAATTTGTATGTGGCATCTTCTAGCGAGCCTCTATCAAGTTTGTCCATGTGTTGACACTTGTAAAAGACAGGGAAAGATTATATGAAGTGCAGAAGTGTAAAAATATATCCTCAAAAGGATTATCAGTTGTACAGATCAAAGCAACTCCAATTGAACATATTGGAATTCATATGACACATACCAGAGTTCATATGTTTTCCTTCCTCCGTCTCCTGTGGCTTTCCATCCTCTGAAAGGGCCTCATGAACCTTGGGAATTCCGAATATGTTTGATACACTAATACATCCTAGTTCACCCGTCAAGGCACGTAACTGCATGGCTGCTCGCATACCGCCATAAATACCTGGAAGAAAATATAATCAAAATCATTGATGCCAATGGCGGATCCAAGACTTCTGTAAAGGTAGTTGAAACTTAACTATGTGGTTTCATTTTCCTATTATTACTAAATATTCATAAAGTTTCTCAATGAAAATGAAAATAGAGGCGCTTAAGCGCCTGTATTGCTCAACAGGCATGAATGTACTGATTTAGCAAACTTTTGTATGAATTCAATATTCAGTCAAATTTGGTTGAAATCTATTGACTGGTTTCTGAGAAGAAGATTTTCAAAGCTTTCACCACATATGGAAATTAGCCCCGCCCATTAAAGCCATGTTTTTCATTTGATCAAAATTCTTTGAAGGAATCTGATAAAGGGTCACCTAAGGTTCACTTCTGTGAAACTTGTCTGAAATCTGTTCAGTACTTTCTGATCAGAAGATCTTCAAAGGAAAAGTTTACCTACAGACGATTGACTGGACGGATGCACGCACGCCGGACACAATGCCCTGACAATTGCTCTCTGGCTTTTAGTGAAGCTAAAAATTAGGCTACAGAGGGGCTTCAAAGAACCCCCTTTAAATCTGCCAGTGGATGCTTAAGACAAAATATACTGCAGTAAGACTTCAAACCCAAATGAATATTACAAAGGACCTTTCTGCTAAAGTTAGCACTCGTAACTATTCATTCATGAGAGTGCTTGAACATAGATTTTTTAACAGTTCCAAGAGGAATATTAACGTGATAAAGCTGGTTTGTACAGCAAGGCAGTATAAGGATATACCCTACAGGACTAGACGCACACCTATGACAAGATCCTTCCACAAATCTTCCAACTTCTGTGGGGTAACTAGAGTGGGTACTAATAGTATTTCAATTTTATTGCAACAGCTTATTTACCTTACCATAGCTTCCTGTTGCTACTCAGACCATTACAACCACAACATTGGATCCAAACCACCAGCAACTCATTCCACTTAGACACATACTTAGACGAATAGACACATATGAGATACAATTTTTCAATTTCCAACTTCTTACGATAGAAACTGTATGATGAATGCTATTCCTCAAGGGCAGATAACTCGAGGGACAACTAGCAATTGGCAATCTGGTGATTTTTAGACATACCTGGTGAATAAGTTATAAGGCCACTTGGTCGCCATGAGAAGCTACTACCAGGAAAATGATCGAATATATTGGCTAGTGCTGGTGGTATACAGTGGTTGTATTCACAGGATATGAGGAGAAAGGCATCCGCTTCTTTAATCTTCTGGTTGGTCTTAAAGAAAAGCAGAAAGCATGTGTTTATAAACATGTAAACGAAGTAGTGAATTTATGAGCAATATTTTGTCGTTAACCAGACCACAAAATTTTGGACTGGTCCAAAGTGAAAGAAGATGCAACCAACAATTTTAAGTTTTTGGAATTTTTAATCTTTGTAATTTAGAGTATATAACATTGCTGAAAATGAAGAAATTGCTGATAACAAGCAATTTCTTCATTTTCCACAATGCTTTCCAAAGCTTTTATCTTGAGAGGCTTAATAAAGGGGGATTGTTCAGGAATAGGTTATCAACATGTAGCATAGTCCTTGGGTCATGCTACCTGAATATGATATTTCCAGACAAATCTCGGGAAGTTAATCCATTCTCACAATAACAAGGAAACAGTTCAGGTAAATGTTGAAAATGTAGCAATTTCCTCATTCTTTGCATTGTTTCTACACAAAAAGACAAACATTTTGTTAAATCTTTCAAACTTAAAATGTTGTCTTTAACTTCTTTGAACTTGGACAAGTCTAGATATTTTTCATGTGGGAATTGGTTAAGTGCTGTTAACTTGTTATTGGTTTAAACTAAACATTGTCGCAAAGCGGACTAATACCCCCCAACAGCGCTTGTCCATATACAAGACGGACGTACCTACCGACGGACCGACAGACAAGCTGACTCCTATATACCCCAAAATAATTTTGGGGAGGCATAATGAATTTGATTGTCCTGAATTGTTAGTATTTGTTCAAGATTGAGATTTCTAAATATATTTAAGGAAATAGGTTTGGTCTAATAGACATACATGTACTTCAAGTATCGAGGGTCCATAACTTGATCCCAATCACAATTTTAGATTTACCCATTACCAGACAACAAAATATTAGACTACTCCAAATCAAAAGATGTAACAGACAAAAGTTTAAAATCGGTGAAATTTGAAAAAAAATGTCATGGGTAGAAAACGTGAATAATTCAGAATTGCCAAGTTCTTTATAATCCATGATATTTTCCATAGCTTTTTTCTTAGGGGGCATTAAATAGATTGACCGATTGAAATGGGGTTTAACACCACTTTTAACAGTATTACAGTCATTTCACCTAACCATGGATTCCTGGTATTTCTTACACCAGTACTACCATTAAATCCTTTCAAAGCCTCCAGCTGCTCATCCTACTAAGTTTAAAATTATCAACCAATTGGTGGGAGACAAATGTCAGAAAGGATACTCGCTGCGGCCCGGGATCTAACTCGAGACCCCGTGAGTTTTAAGCGCTACCACTGTGCTATGGCCAGGGCCTGGGGGCATTAAAAGCTGGTTATGTGCAAATGTGTTAATATTAATCCAAAGCTAGAACTCCTTATGACCTTAGTTATTAAGTTGAACCAAAAGACAACCAAGTATTACACACAAGAGGCGCTTGAGCACCTGTATCACTCCACAGGTCTGATTGTACTTATTAAGCAAATGGTGTTTTTAGGAATTCAATACAAACTGAATCATATTCACCATGTGTGGCAAATAAATCTTGTCAATAAGATCTTTTAGCAAATGTTTAAGTGGTTTACAAAAGTCAATTCATTTACTGAGCCAGATGAAAAAGATACATGTATTAACAATTTTTTTTTAATGAAATTCACTGTATACCATATATGGACTTGACCATAAAAGCTATGTTTGCAACCAATCGGAGTTAATTGGTGGAACATGAGGATCATCCTAGCGAAATCTTTTTGAAATCAATCAACCAGTTTCTGAGAAAAAAAAAATACAAGTTTTCACCATATATATAAATTAGCTCTGCCCATTTAAGCCATGCTTTTCATCCTATGAAGGGTCATCTGAGGATCATTCTGTGAAATTTGGTTGAAATCTATTCACTGGTTCTGAGTAAAAGATCTTCAAAAATTTTACCATATTTGGAAATTAGTCCCACCCATTAAAGCCATGCTTTTCATCAGATCAAAATTCTTTGAAGGAATCTGATAAAGCGTCACCCAAAGATCCTTCATGAAAAATTTGATTGAAATCCATCCACCAGTTTCTGAGAAGAATATTTTCTTAGCTTTTACTATATATATGGAAATTTGATCGGCCCATTAAAGCCATTGTTTCTCATCCGATCAAAATTCTGGAAGGAAATTAATAAAGGGTTACCCAAGGAAAATTTCTGAAAAAATTTGGTTGAATTCCACCCACTGGTTTCTGAGAACAAAATTTTTAAAGCTTTCACCATAATGGAAATTAGCCCCACCCATTTAAGCCATTGTTTTTCATCAGAGAAATATTCTTTGAAGGAATCATATAGTTTCAACAAATGATCATTCCTGTAGAATTTGGTTTAAATTCATGCACTGGTTTCTGAGAAGAAGATTTTTAATGTTTTCACCTTATACGGAAATTAGCCACGCCCACTCAAACCAAATTCTTTGAAGCAATCTGATAAAGTGTCGTCCAATTATCATTTCTGTGAATTTTGGTTGAATTCTGTTCTGTATTTTCTGTGGAGAAAATTTTTAAAGTAAAAGTTTAAGGACAGCCGCACGCAAGCATAGACACAACACCATGACAATAGCTCACTGGCTTTCAGTCAGTGGAGAAAACAATAGAGAAAGAAATTTCATACCATCGTAAGAATTTCTGGAATACTACCTTGCTCTTTAGGAGCATAGAAATGGATTGGTTTCCTTAACATAGGTAAGTCCATCTCTAATGGATCTGGAATAAAATAAACAAGTTTATCAAAAGATTGTTTATTGAGAAACGATGAGAATATTTCTTGTTTTCCTTGAGGCATGAAACTAATAACTTAATCACACTGGATGAATACCCTGAGAGACAAAGATTTAAAAATTTCATAAACTAAAAATTGTCATCTCCAGCTTCTTTGAATTTAGACAAAGTCCTGTATGTATTTCTGTAGGGGCAATGTTACATGCAATTTTATCATACAATATTTTTCGAAGACTTTTAGAAAGGTCGTTAAAGGATGGGAAAGAGTAGGAACTGGTAAAATTTATCAGATAAATGGGAATGTTTTCCATTAACCAAATTTGCGTTGTGTTCTGTATACAAATGCAATGTAAGTCAGAGACACATCTTGAGTAGTTTCTGTGACATGGTTGTGGCTTATCAAATGCTTTCCCAAATTATAAGTAAACTAGAGGTGTTTGAGTGCCTGTATCGGTGAAAATATACTGATTACTCAAATGGTGTAATCAGCAGTTCAATTAACTGAATCATCTTTACCATATCTGGCAAAAAAATCTAGTCACTAAAATCTTTGAAATAGTTCTAGAAAAGTATTTCAAACTTTTCAGTGTTACAAAAGTCAAGTTGCGTAAAATTAATCTATTAAGTCAGATGAAAAGGAATTAACAAAATGTTGTTTACCATAAATAGACATGACCCAAATTGGACCATAAGAGACACGTTTTTCAGCTGATCAAAAACATATAAAGGAAATCTGACAAAGAGTTCCGGTGAAATTTATTAGTTAATACCCATCAACCGGTTATTGAAAAGATTTCCAAAGTTTTCAGTATATACCATATGGAATTACACCCCACCTACCACCACACACACAAACCAAAAAGACATGTTTTTCACCCAGTCATATTCATTGAAGAAATCTGATAAGGATCTCCAAGGGATAATTCCTGTGAAATTTTGTTGAAATGCTGTTTTCTGACAAAAAAATTTACTATATACCATATAGTTGTGGGAATAAGCCCTGCCTATTAAAGCCATGATTTTCATCCATCATTTCCTTTTCTAAATAATCTGATAAACGGTCATTCAAGGATCATTCCTATGAAATTTGGTAAAATTTCATCAACTGGCTTCTCAGAAGAAGAGAAAATTTTTAAAGGTTTCATAATGAAAATTAATCCCGCCCATTAAATAAGGCAATGTCTGTTTTTTATCTGATAAAAATCTTCAAAGGAATCTGATAAAGGGTCACCCAAGGTTCATTTCTGTGAAATTTGGTTGAATTGTACTCAGTACTTTCTGAGAAGCAGATTCTTAAAGTAAAAGTTTGCATTTAGACGCATGACAAACACATGCCTGGACAATAGCCCCCTGGTTTATAGCCAGTGGAGCAAAAAATTGGATGAAAATCCAATATAGACTCAATTTTTTTGTCTGCATCTAAATCTTTCAATTTGGACCAGTCTAAAATGTTGTCATCTGGTAATTGTCAGCTACATTGTTGCAAGATGCCAAACCAAATATCATGCTTAACATAAAAACGCTAGAGTTCAAAGATCACTTTCAGTCTAAATAAATGATTTGATCAGATTCTTGATTGATATTACCTTGATATTGTAATAGATTAAAGTGCCTCTTTTGATGTATTTTGATATAGGGAATTTATCTGCTTTGCCAAAAGTTATCAATGTCATATTCTTTTTTCCTGTTAAATCTACTAAATTCACTATAAATTGAATTTAACATGATATATTTCCTGTACCCTACTTTGAAACATCAATATCAACATCCATATTGCCAGTTGAAGCCAATGACTTTATTGATAAGTCATGGAAACCAAAAATAAGGCATTTTTCGGTGTAAAAACAGATAATCTTTTTGCACATTTGGGTTGTACTTTGTAGACTTATTTAGCGTCTCACAACAAAGGTTGTTTTTTTTAGTTCACCTGAGCATGAAGTGCTCATGGTGAGGTATTTTGATCGTCCTGTGTCCTGCATAGGGCGTGCGTCATCCATCATGAGTCAACAATCTTAAAATGAAATCTCCTCCCAAAGCACTTGGCGGATTTCAACCAAATTTGGCAGGAATGATCCTTGGGTGGTGCCCTTTGTAAATTGCTAAAAGAATTGAAATCCGTTAAAAACTCTGGTTGCCATGGCAACAAAACTGAAATTTTAATGAAAACGTTGAAAATTATCTTCTCCTGAAGGCGTAGAGGCTTGATATTTGGCATGAAGTATCAATCCAATGACCTCTTTCAGAATTGCTAAAATCATCATCCTCGGGTACCCAGGGGCGGAGCTCAAGGGGGGGTGGGGCTTATTAAGAAATAAAGAGGGATTTTTAAAATGACATCTCCTCCCAAACCCCTTGGCGGATTTCAACCAAATTTGGCAGGAATGATCCTTGGGTAGTGCCTTTAAAAATTGCTAAAAAATTGAAATCCGTTAAAAACTCTGCTTGCCATGGCAACAAAACTGAAATCTAAAGAAAACTTTGAAATTATCTCCTCCTGACCCTGAAGGCATAGAGCCTTGATATTTGGCATGAAGTATCAATCCAATGACCTCTTTCAGAATTGCTAAAATCATCATCCTCGGGTACCCAGGGGCGAGCTCAAGGGGGGGTGGGGCTTATAACGAAATAAAGAGGGATTTTTTAAAAATGACATCTCCTCCCAAACCGCTTGGTGGATTTCAACCAAATTTGGCAGGAATGATTCTTGGGTGGTGCCCTTTAAAAATTGCTGAAAAATTGAAATCCATTAAAAACTCTGGTTGCCATGGCAACAAATCTGAAATTTTAATGAAAACTTTAGAAATTATCTCCTGACCAAGAAGGTGTAGAGCCTTGATATTTGGCATGAAGTATCAGTCCAATGACCTCTTTCAGAATTGCTAAAATCATCATCCTTGGGTACCCAGGGGGCGGAGCCCCGGGGTGGGGCTCATTAAGAAATAAAGAAGGAATTTTAAAATGACATCTCCTCTAAAACCGCTTGGCGGACATCAACCAAATTTGGCAAGAAAGTTCCTTGGGTGGTGCCCATTAAAAGTTGCTAAAAGAATTGAAATCCGATGAAAAAAAATGGTTACCATCGCAACAAGACTGAAATTTTAATGAAAACTTTGAAAATTATCTCCTCCTGACCCAGAAGGTGTAGAGCCTTGATATTTGGCATGAAGCATTAGTACATTGACCTCATTCAGAAATGCTAAAATCATCATCCTCGAGTACCAAGAGGCAGATCCCTGGGGGGGGGGCTTATATAGAAATACAGAAAGATTTTTAAAACGACAATTCCTCCAAAACCGCTGGGCAGATTTCAACAAAATTTGGCGGGAATGTTCCTTGGGTGATGCCATATGAAATTTGCTAAAAGAATTGAAATCCGCTGGGCTGATTTCAGCGAAAGAATTTTATCATTTGAAACTCTGGTTGCTATGACAACAAGATTGAAATTGAAAAAAAGAATAAAAAAAACCATCTCCTCCTGACCCAAAAGTTGAAGAATCTTGAATTTTGCATGAAGCATCAGTAAATTTATCTCTTACAAAATTGATAAAATTTTAGAGCTGCAGGGTGTCTAGGCTTAAATAGAAATAAAGAAGGCAACCCTTTCAAAACTATTTGGCCATTTTAAACCAAATAGGGCTTGTTGATTTCAGTTAAATGTTTAAGGAGGTTTTCTCCCGACCCAGTTTGTATTAGGCCTTTAAGAAAAAAAGAGCCTTATCTCAGGTGAGCGCCAGGGCCACTGGCCCTCTTGTTTTAAGTTATGAATAGCCATTTTCAATTTCATAATCAGTTTGACCAACATTTTTCAAATATCTGAAAGTATTACAGGAAGAAAATTGAAAATAGAGGGCCAAAATCTTTGTAAGAGCCAATTTAACCCATTCCCTAATGACAAAATTTTAGGCTGGTCCAAATTGAAAGAAGTTGCAAACAACAAATTTTAGATGATGCAATTTTAGAATTCTGTGACCTTTGGGGTAGAAAACATTGTGGATAATGAAGAAATTGTTTGTTACAAGCAATTTCTTCATTATCTTCAGTGTTTTCTAAAGCTTTTTTCTTGAGGGGCGTACAAAGAGGGTTAAAGCAAGATACTTACCACACAAATGAACCTCGTATTTTTTGTTATCTTGAAGCCATCTCTTGACAAAATCACACACCCTCTTTCCAAGTCGACCATCTCTAGTTGACCCAAGAAAGATCACCAATTTGAGGTTATTGGATGCAGCCATTTTTGTCTTCTTACTTTTCTTGAATAGTTTATGCATTCAGCTTTCAAGATTCTCTAGAGCTCTGGTAGCCCTAAAAAGTAATTATAAACAAAGCTGATTGTGAAACACTTGCTGTTAATATCTTGAAGTTGCACAATTCTCTTACATTTACCTTTACAAATAATTGTGACCTTGACAAATGACCTTGATATTAACAGATGACTATCAGTGAAGGATTACAAATGAAGTTTTGTCAAACTGACAGACAGTTGACTGGAACTCAACAAATGATAACTCAAGTATGACTGGCGTGATTTGAATTTCAAAGGGCTATAACTAAGTTAACCCTTTCCTGTTTCTCGACATTTTAGACTGGCCCAATTTGAAACATGTTGCAGACTACAATGAAAAGTGAGTGCAATCTGAAACTATGTATGTGGTAGCAAATATTGTGATAAAAGAAGAAATTGATTGTATCAAGCAATTTCTTCTTTTATCACAATATTTTCTAAAGTATAAAATTTCATAGACGTAAAAACCAGTGATTATACAGGAAAGAGTTAAGAGAGAATGAATTAAAAGATCTTACAGATGACAAATTTAAGCTTATAGAATTTTAAAAAATTCAATCTGGGTAAAAAGCATTGTGTAACATGAAGAAATTGCATGTTACAAGCAATTTCTTCATTTTACACAATGTTTTTTCAAATGTATATATTCAGGGGAGTTCAAAAGCTTCATTGTGTGGGAAATGGTTAAGGGATACACTGCCAAAGGCAATTTCTGGAACTGAGGCTATAATTAAGTTAAGAGAGATTAGGAAGAAAAAACGAAAGCCAAGGAGGAAGCTAATTCAAGCCGAAACACAAAGAAGAGCATGTTACTGAAGAAGGCAAAGTAGAAGAAACAATCTTAACCCATTACCACAAAATCCCGCATTGTTACTCACAGAAAAAAACATAGGTTTGGAAAACAAGATTGCTTTGCCGTACACAATCTTCTTCAATTTGCACCAGTCTAAAATTTCGTTGCATGGGAATGGATTAACCCTTTCCAGTACAATCACTGGTTTTTACGTCTCTGTGTATTCATACTTGGAAAAACATTGTGGAAAAAGAAGAATTTGCTTGTAACAAGCAATTTCTTCTTTTTCGACAATATTTTCTACCCTTTCTGAATGATTATTTATACAAGCAATTTCTTCTTTTTCCACAATATTTTCTACCCTACTGAATGATTATTCATAAAATAAATTCAACATTGAATTGTTGTCTGCAAAACCTTTGAATTTGGACAAGTCTAAGATTTCAAAAACAGGAAAGGGTTAAAGAAGGCAGAAAGAGAAAGAAAAAGGATGGAGAAAGAAATTGGATGGAAACAGATACAAGGTACCAAGGAAGCAAAAAGTTGCAACTGAGGAGTCTGAATCTGCATCTGATAACAACAATGTCAGCATGAACCTTGTGATGAGAGATAGTAGTGACTTTGAGGAGGAATTTGTTTGTTTGTTTGAAAGGGGTTTAACCCATTCCCATTTGCCAAAATTTAGACTGGTCTAAATTTTTCAAAAAATCAGACCATTTTATGTCGAAGAAATTTTAAAATTCATTGTCTTTTCGAGTGGCAAACGTTGTGGATAATGAAGAAATGGCTTGTAACAAGCAATTTCTTTATCTTCCACTATGGTTTCCCATGCATTTTTTTCTTGGGAGCGTCTAAAAATGTCACTGTGTGGGAAAGGGTTAACAACACTGTTAACAGTATATTCATTAATCCTATTGCAGCGACTGGAGCACCTAAACATGGATTCGTGGTATTTCTTAAACCAGTAGTACCACTACTCCAGCTGCCTATCCTACTTCAGTTTAAGATTATCTACCAATTGGAGCGAGACAAATGTCTGAAAGGGTACTTGCCGCAACCGGGCAATTTGAAGTGATCTAAAATTTTGAAATTAAAATAGCCCCTCTATGAGAAAACCAACCATTAGATTTCTGACCTCATATTTGATAGGAATCGACTAATTGCAGCTGTCCATCAAATAATCAATTGACCAATCAGATCATTCACTTAAAGTGGAAGTGAGCGTTCAACTTTGATATTGGCTGACTTTTTAGCATTTTTGTTGGTTTTTGCGACTTAAACATTGTGACTATGTACAGGTAATTCAAGTTGCAGTTACGACATTTAGTTTGCTGAGCAATAATATTTTTTGTTACACGTTACTGGTCATGAATTTTGCAAAATAACAACCGTGACCTTTAATATTGGGAGTTGAAATTCCTGTCAGAGTCAGTGAGCCGGGACAGCCATCCATCATTTAGTCTCTTTATCCACAGGAGACAATGCTGATTTGCATCTGTTACCCAGAGTATTTATGTCGTTTTTCAAAAAATGTTTATGGTTGATTTTCTCATAACTGGGCTCAAATTATCTTTATTTGCAAATAGATTCACTACTTACATCAAACAAGTATTTTTTTTTTATTTTTTTAAATTGGATGTTGATAATTGGGAGGGAGGAGGCGTCGATAAGAGGACAGTGTTTAGCTAAATTTTGCTTTTTCATCGTCCCTATTGTAAATCCATATAAAATTGACCAAATGAAAAGTGTTAAAACATAGTGTTTTCAAGTGATCAAATGAATGATACCTTCAAAGCATAAAAGCACATAGGGCTAATAGCGAGGTCCCGTGGTTTGATACCCGGCCATGGCTAATATACAGTATAGTATGACTTCCACTAGCTGCGATATCGTAGCCCTCTTTCTGATAATCTGCTGGCGAGCAGATTATCAGAAAGAGGGCTACGATATCGCAGCTAGACTTCCACCATTGGGTGGATAATCGTAAACCCTAGTGGGATGAGCAGCTGGAGGCTCGGAGAGAATGTTGTGATAGTACTTACTTGGTACCGGGAATCTATGGTTAGGTTTTGTTTGTTTGTTTGAATGGGGTTTAACGCCGCTTTCAACAATCTTTCAGTTATATCGCGGCGGCTGGAGCACCTAACAATGGATTCCTTGTATTTCTCACACCAGTACCACCATCACATCCTTTCCTAGCCTCCAGCTGCTATCCCACATAGGTCTACGATTATCAACCCATAGTCGGAAAGGATGAGTGCCGCCGTCGGGGATCGAACCTATGGTTAGGTGCTCCAGCCGATATAACTGAATACCGAGGAGCATTCAATCAATTAATCATCCAATATATAAAACGTACGGTATTGACTCTAGATAAAGCATTTTCTTTATTTTCCACAATGTTTTCCCAAGTTTTTTTTCTTGAGGGACGTAAGGTGGGATTGTATGGGAACGGGTTGGCAGTTTATTTAGTGCAAGTTGACCTAATGCAAAGTTCTGGTAAAATATAGACAACCAAACATTATCTAATTATGGGGGCAAAATCTGGAACAAGAACTTGTCATAGCTTTTTCTAGAAAATCTCCTGTTACAGTATACGATAGACTGAACTGTTACTAAGATTATACTGCATTGATTACTCTATACAACAAGAAATGTCATCACTTACTTTGCTACCGTTGAAGCAATCCGTGTCAGCACGTGCAAACGCTTCTGCACAGTGACCTACCTGACCAATATTCGGATTGATCGCATAGTTTCGGATAAATCTATAAGTTTCACGGTGGTACAAATGAATCAGTTCGTGCCATACATAGTGCAGGGTACACGTGTAGTTGATTTCTCGGTCGACTACACTTGCATAAAAATAGAACTTCACGAAAAGTTACGGATCGCAGACCCCGCCCAGTGACCCTGCTCGCAACCGCCCTCTGACACCGACACTGGAGGTTCCGTTGTGTTATAAACGGCGTTATTTTGCAAAAAATGTGGTGAATTTCAGGGTTTTTTAAGTAGAATTTGACTGTTGGCGACGTATATATCAAAACCTTAGCTTAAGTAAGCTATAGTTACGACGTTCAAGTTGCCAACCTAACAAAAGTGCTTTCACAAGTTTCGACCAATGACGGATTTCAAAGTTCACTTTAGTTCTAAATGAATGATTTGATTGGTTGATGGATTTTTTAATTTCTGCTGAAAGTTATTAGGAAAGATTATGGGATTTGTTATCTTTTGTCGTAACGATTCTCTCTGTGAGAGAAAAACGGTTTTCCGACTGTCGGGCCTAAGAGGCGGATATCCGGTCGATTGGCAACCAAAGCCTTGCAACTATAGCTTTTTTATGTTGAATGGTTGCAATAACTGAACTGATTGAATATGTTGACTTTAATGCCTCTTTCAACGGATTTTCATTTATATCAAGGTAGGTGGTCGGTGCGGGCTATCTTCATGACTATACCTGCCATTTCTCACGACACGATGCAACCGTGCGCAACACTCTTTCTCAGCCTCCAGCTGCTCATCCAAGTTAGACGTACTCAGTACTTGGGCCTATCAATCGGCGCCTATCGGCGAGAGACATTTAACGCCGTGATGTCGAGAGCTCGACTTTAATCCGTATCACGTATAGTCTTTTGTTTGTTTGTTTGTTTGTTTGAATGGGGTTTTACGCCGCTTTCAACAATCTTTCAGTTATATCGCGGGGGCTGGAGCACCTAACAATGGAATCCTGGTATTCAGTCTCACACCAGTACTACCATTACATCCTTTCCTGCTATCCCACATAGGTCTACGATTATCGACCCATTGGTGAGAGACAAGTAGTCGGAAAGGATGAGTGCCGCCGTTGGAGATCGAACCCGGGACCTCTAGATTGACAGTCCGACGCGCTACCAACTGCGCTATGACGGCGGTCACGTATAGGCTAAATTTGCTGTTAAACTCAAAATTTGGTTCATTTTAGTGTACAAAATGCAAAATGCATGTCGTAATTTTGAAAAGGCAAACAAGTACACATAAAAGAATAAGAAATGAAGGGGTTGCAATTTTCAGTTGATTAGCCACTTAATAAAAAGTGTGTATTTGTCAGCAAAATTGACGGATCGCTGGCCACGCCCACTGCGCTCCAACGGCGGCTTCACATAAATGTCGGCCAATTCCTAGTTCAAAGTTCACTTCCGGTATAAAGGAATTAATGATTTGATTGGATGATAGACTTTTTGATTGACGGCCGCTATCCGTCGATTGAGAGTAGAATATTATCGTCGACTTCGACCATTTCTTACTGTGTCCAGTAAAATAGAAGGAGTTTATTTTTTACGGTGTGAAAAATGGCCAAGTTCACTGAGATTACTGAGATCAAACTGTCTGTCGAGGAACGATCATTCTTTTGTGTATTATTTACTTTTTATTATATTTATTTCATTTTTCACTTCATTTATTGGTGTATGTTTTTATACATTTATTCAGTTATTTAATTATTACTATGTTCAGAATATAGTATAGGTGGACGTCTTACAAAGCTGTGTCGCATTATTTTTAAACACCGACCCTAATTGACCTGTGCTGGAAAATATATTATATTTGTTAATCCTTACAGGGCTTTGACCCCTTTTCTCATGAGACAATGTTTATTTCTGGTGCCTCAGTATCCATACTTTATAGTTATTATCATTTATAATAATAGATAATAATCATGATTATTCATTATATTATGCTTAAAACCAATTCACCAACATGCGACTTGAAAGACTCAATAAAACATAGAGAATGTATTACCTAAAGTACAATCCAGCTATCGATCTAATGTAGTTATTGCCACTGAATGCCTCACTGGTCAGGGGACATGAGTTTTATAGTAAACTGATGAAGGCCCCCGATACAAGTAGAGCGAAACAGAACGCGTACTACTTGTGAGATTTGATGGCCTCGACATTGATACATGACCCTGCACTAGAAATCAGCTATGCTATAGAAAATTTACAAATCTCGACTGTCAATCAAAGAATCAAACTACTAATCAAATCTTTAATCAAGACCAATAGTGAACTTTGAACTTCAACATTTGCCGATATCTATTTGAAGTATTTTCACCGGCTTGGCGACTTAAACGTCGTACCTAAATTTAAATGTTATTCAAGCTGTATTTACGACAAACAACCGTTTTTACTTTTATGTTACATGGTACTCATCATAATTGTGCCCGCGGCACTAACACCGCTTGATGTCGAAGTGAAACTTCCTGTCGGAGCTTAGTGACCCTCTGATTCATACGGGATGATCCAATTCGATATTAATCCAAATTATTTTTTTCAAAATTCATGGTCAATAAAATGCAACCAAAAATAAGCGATAGGTTGAAACCCTAAACGTCGTAAGTACAGCTTATTCAAGCCGTAGTTACGGCGTTTAAGTCACCAAACCAAACAAAAATGCTTCACATTAGATGATGTCGGCAATCGTTGGAGTTCAAAATTCAAAGTTTATATGAGTTATTTTATTGGTCGGTTTCGATCTCCTTTCAGATATTTGTTTCACTAAGCTCCCAGATGTTCCTCTTTTTCTTGATGAGTACAATTATTACGAATTCAAATGTCGTCGTTGGGAGACCAAAACCTCATAACTACACCTTGTTAATTCAAGCTGAGCCACTCGGTCGCTGTAGGCCCAATATTATAAAACTCTTTTTCGTTCTCAAGTGAGAATTTCCTAAATCTTCAAATTTTGAATAAATATCTTGCTTTAATTTTAATTGTATATTAAGAGTAATAAGTATCAACCTACAAGTATTGTTATTTATTTTTCTATAATTTAATATTTGGTTCCGTCTATCAAAATCGGTCGAAAAAAATATTCATAATTCACGCCCGGTAATCTCGGGCTCCATCTCTTTTTGGAGAACAGTGCAAAATGGAGACAATGATACTTCCGATATGGAGCCAATGACCGGAACTGAACAGAAAAGGTAAATAAAACAGTGCACCTCGCGTACAATTTGATCTCCTATTAACCTATTATACATTTTCCCAAAACGTCCAGAGTTTCATACCACGTAGAAATGATTATATTATCCGTTGGCAATAATAGATTTAAAAAATAATTCCGTTTGTGAATAGAAACTTGAATCAAAGTTTGGACATCGGACCCGATCAAACACGAAAATGCGTGTTGAAATCGTTCAAATCCATGTAATCAACAGTTCTGAAAGATTTAAACGGCAATATCTGTGAAATGAATGATAACCAGTTGATATACAATAATGTTACCACAAAGAACTGCGTTTTTCCTACCCATTTTGCGGATTTTCTTAGATGAGAAGGAGACCAGGATGCGGTGCGGGAGACAAGATTCAGAGGGAGAGGCGATGCATATAAAAGAATACAGTGAATGATTTTCTAGGATTGTAACTTTATGCATATTACAGGACACCTTTTCTTTCCCTTTTACACAGTACATGTGTCTCTCAGACTCTCTAGATCAGCCATATTTATATCTGGTCTATATTTTTCTCCTTTCTCCAAACTGACTTACCGGGCCACAATGGTGAATATAGAGTGAGCACGTAATAATTTTTGTAAATCTATTCTAACGAAACATTATCAAAGAAAAACAAATAGCTAATTTGAGAATTCAGGTCATCACAAAATTTGAAAATACGCTAGGTTCTTAGAAATATGTAAAGCGGAAGGAGTTCAGATCTGCAATAAACGGACGTTCTGTGCCTTATACGTTGTAAAAGCTCTATAACAACACCGGTGATTTATTAGAATTTTCACACTTCTTTAAAAAGGGGTGGGTGTTAATTACAGGCTACAGATGTTAAGACGGAAAAAAAGGGGGGCGAAGATTTGCTTCGACTGCAAAGAGCAGGTGGTTCATGTACAGTATACATAGTATACAGTTAGTAACATCGTGAAATTGACATTTACATCGATCAAAACCATTCAAAATCACTCACACAGCGCTCCAATCTTTCATTCCAAACACTCACTCAAACCATTAAAAAACGCTCAAAATAGTTCAGAAACATTTAACAACCGTCCAAAATGCGCTGCATTTCATTCAAATCGATAGCAATTTTCCACAATTTTTACTGGCAGCTGTGGGTTTTAAAGCGTCTGAGGTAAAAATATCGCAAGTTGGACGAAATTAGCGATCTTGGATTACATACTTTTAATTTGATTCAAAGCTCGCTCCTCCCACTCATTCAATTTCATTCCGAAATCATTCCCAAATCATCCAAAAATTGTCAATTTCACGGTGTTTTTACTTAAGCAGTGAAGTTTTTTTTTACCTTTTGACATAATCTAGGATACAGCGCCTTCTAAATATAAAGAAAAACCAATTATCTAAGCATGAACAATCACAAAAGGGGACATTTGGTTTAGAACAGTTACATTCGCCCTCTATTGAATTCATTGTGCCAGTGATTTGTTTGGGATTGGGGTTTATTACAGGTTATAAGTTTTCCGAAAATCATACAAAAAGGGTCGGCTTTCACGTCCGATGAGGGGCTGGGGTTACATAAGAGTATGGAATTCTATTTGAAGTTTTACAGTACATTTATATATGCATTGCCTCTCCCTCTGAATCTTGTCTCCCGCACCGCATCCTGGTCTCCTTCTCATCTAAGAAAATCCGCAAAAAGAATAGGAAAAACGCAGTTCTTTGTGTTAACATTATTTTATATCAACACGTTATCATTCATTTCACAGTCATTGCCGTTTAAATCTTTCAGAACTGTTGATTACATGGATTTAAACGATTTCAACACGCATTTTCGTGTTTGATCGGGTCCGATGTCGAAACTTTGATTCAAGTTTCTATTCACAAACGGAATTATTTTTTAAATCTATCACCGCCAACGGATAATATAATCATTTCTATGTGGTATGAAACTCAGGACGTTTTGGGAAAATGTAAAATAGGTTAATAGGAGATCAAATTGTACGCGAGGTGCACTGTTTTATTTACCTTTTCTGTTCAGTTCCGGTCCTTGGCTCCATATCGGAAGTATCATTGTCTCCATTTTGCACTGTTCTCCAAAAAGAGATGGAGCCCGAGATTACCGGGCGTGTAATTCCAAGAACAAAATTTTGATTACGCAGCGATTTTGTATGCTTCCACATAAAATAGTCCCATTCAAAAAGGTATCAAAAGATGTAGGGTTTTTGCTTTTGTCGCTCGATACTATTAAATTATGAGAAATGAAGAGAATATTTTTTGTTTTCATGGAGGTATGAACCGAAAAAACTAATCACACAATGTAT
Source organism: Fragum fragum (assembly GCA_946902895.1). Lineage (NCBI taxonomy): Eukaryota > Metazoa > Mollusca > Bivalvia > Cardiida > Cardiidae > Fragum > Fragum fragum. The sequence continues at coordinate 10,030,867 of OX336382.1, read as the reverse complement.
GAATACGCGTCGCGTATTCATACAGTGTGATTAGTTTTTTCGGTTCATACCTCCATGAAAACAAAAAATATTCTCCTCATCTCTTAACACAATTACCACAGGATCTAAGCAGAAATACATGTTAAATCACAACCAGAAGTTTGAGGGAGTTCTCAACTGAGTGCTAAAAGGGTTTTATGAATCTCGGGCCCTGATCTTAGGTACGGGAGTAGATTTGGATCTAGAGTCAGGGGTCACTGGTTCGATCTCCTGTTCCTCCCGTCCTTCGGTGAGATTTTAAACCGAGGCCTCGACTCCATATGACCCCGTCAGACTCCTAATCTTCAATCATGGGATGTCGTGGGTTCGATCCCCAGCGGCGGAACATATTCTTTCCGACATTTGTCTCTCACCAATGGGTAGATAATCGTAAACCTAAGTGTGATAGCAGCTGGAGGCTAGGAAAGGATGTAGTGGTAGTACTGGTGTGAGAAACGCCAGGAATCCATTGTTAGGTGCTCCAGCCGCCGCGATATGACTGAAATACTGTTAAAAGCGGCGTTAAACCCCATTAAATCAATCAAACCATATGACCCCAGTTGTTGTGTGCCGGAGACGTAAAATCCTATTACAATAGGTACAACTGTCCTCGTTATTACCAATAATATAAACTAATGGTGATAATGTGTCGCTGGATAACGGCTAATTACCTTCTACTATTCACATAATGCAGAGAGATTTACCCTTTGCTGTTCAATCCCTGGTTTTTACGTCCCTGTGATGTTATGCTTGACAAGACATTGTGGGAAAAGAAGAAATTCAGCTTGTAACAAGCAATTTCTTCTTTTCCCACAATCATTTCTACCCTGTACATTGGTTACTTTTCAAATAACATTCACTTGAAGTTGTCGTTTGCAATTTCATTCAAATTGGAAAAGTCTAAAATTCTGAAAAACCGGAACGGGTTTAAAGCTTGTAGATTGAGTAAACTTAATAGGTCATCGATAGATGTTCGTTCAGTGTTATGGCAACCACCCGCAATTTGTTGTGTTATGTTTTATCTTCTGTGAGGTATATCTATCCATGGAGCTTAGACTATAAGCCTATTACGACACGAGAAAATTCCACACTGATCCAAACAAACTGCAGTCAAAAAAATTAATTCCTGGTGAAACTCTAGATTTTTTCAGCTTTCTGAGTAGAAAAATTGTAAAAAAAAATGAAGAAATCGTTTGACAGTTTAAAGTGAGACCGTCAATAGCATCTTCGCAAGCCAATGGTTCTTACGCCTCCTTGTTCTTTACGAACAAGGTGGAGTTAGAACCCTTAGCTTGCGAAGATGTGTCAATACCTATAAACACACTTAATACATCCTTGTGGGGATTCTGCGTGACCCGGTGGCTTCTAATCCGAGACAAGTCGATGGATTGCAGCTATCGCCGCTGGTCACGTGGTAATGTCGTCAGGTAGGGAACTGGGGTCCCAGTCTAGAATTGGTGATACACAGGAAGCGCACGAGTAAGCGAATTTCGTCGTGATATAACAGAAATGTTGTTGTAAACGATGTAAAACCCTATTCAAATGTAATTGGAGTCTTGCGTTCACATCACGATATACAAAGTGTGTCTAAGGTTGAGTCCGTGATTAGATAAACACAAACCTGTCAGTAGGCGACCAATATCCTCGTAACTTTAGCTTATTCGAGCTGTAGCTACGAGGTTTTGGTCGCCCAACGACGATTTGTACTTCTAGAATCTCGTGTTGAAATATTTCCTTTTTAGTAATATCAGAGCATGATCTTTAGATAAGAGATCTAGCTCTGTCTATCTGAAAATTCTCTTTCTTTATATTTTAGCTAGCAAAGCTATTTCTAGGTCTTCTCAGAGTTCAACGAGTGCAAACTGCCACTGGAGGTTTAACCACTAATTCCATACGGCATTAAAAATAGTTCTTATGATTTCAGAAATATTTCAAACTCTGCCTGAGTACATCGTTTTCAAAATTACTCTGATCAGAGTCTTCAAAGAAGTTGCAGACAACAATATTTAGTTGATGGAATTTTAAAGATATTGTCTCTCTTGGTTGAAAAGAATGTGGAAAATGAAGAAATTGCTTGTAAAATCGATTTCTTCATTTTTCGCATTGTTTTCCAGAACTACTTTCTTAAGGGGGGTAAAAGGGAGGCATCGTGTAAGAATGGGTTAACTCCTTGGTTACTTTAATCTCGTTAATTATCATGATAACCTTTGACAAAGATTACTTAACAAAACCACGCTTTGCTAGCGTACAGTACTTTCAATGATTTGATTTTTCTTACATACCAATTTTCTAGTCTCGACACAGTTTTCCTGTTCAAGACAGAAACTTTACGGCTCTCTTGCCCTTGAATTCACGGAGCCTGGCTGTCAATCAAAGTATCAATCGATTAATCAAATCATTCATTTAACCCATTCCCACACAATCCCTCCTTTTTACGCCTCTCAAGAAAAAAGCTTGGGAAAACATTGTGGAAAATGAAGAAATTGCTTGTATCAAGCAATTTCTTCATTATCCACAATGTTTTCTTTCCAAAAAGACAAAATAAAAAAAATGAAAATTCCATCAACTTGAAATTGTTGTCTTCAAACTTCTTTCAATTTGGACAGGTCTAAAATTTCTCTGTGTTGGAATGGGTTCAACTGGACGTGAACTTATGAACTCCGACATTGATCGATATTCATGAGATAAATTCTGTTTGTTTGCCGGCTTAAACGCTATAGTTGAAACGTTTAGGTTGCGAGATGAAGTATATTTACAATAATAATTGCATGCATAATAATTATGCACAATGTTAATAATACTAGTAATGATAATAAAATAATGATAATATATTTTTTGTCCATATTGTACTTGGATGTACCTAGATATATGTGATATTTTCGGTACTGCTCTATTCTATTCAGATAATAATGATATAAATAATAATACTCTAAATATAATTAGTAAATTGATTGGTTGAATGATGTTTCGGGTCACTTTTTACAGTATTTCAGTCCTATCGCGACGGTTGGAGCACCTAACCGTGGTTTCATGGTATTTCTCACACCAGTACTACCACTACATATCCTTTCCGAGCCTCCAGCTGCTCATCTCACTTAAGTTTACGATTACCTACCATTTGGTGGGAGACAAACGTCGGAAAGGATATTCGCCGCGGCCGGGAATCGAACCCATAACTAGGAGTTCTACGCTCTACCACTGCGCTATGATCGCGGTCCAAAATATCATTAATGATAATGATGAAGAAACTAGCTCCCATAAAAGTATTTCGAGTGATATTTTTGTCTGTACTGTACTGTAAAAACTAGCCTAAAGATTAACAATAGCCGAAAAATTTTTTTCAAAGTCATTGATTTGAAAATTGTAATGGAGCCCTGAAGTTAAATGGTGTAAACTGGAGAACTTGATTAATAGCTTGCTCCTGATCATTTACTCCATATAGCTTGAATAAGCTGTAATTACGACGTTTAAGTTGCCAAACAAACAAAAGTTCTTTACATAAATGGAGGCCAATGTTGAAGTTCAAAATTAACTTCTAGTCTAAATTATTGATTTCATTGGTTGACCGATTATTGGATTGAGAGTCGCGAAAAGTCAATCCTTGAAACAATGCGTGTAGGTGTATCGACCCTTTACCAGTGGACAAAATTTCAGACTGGTCCAGATCTCAAGAAGTTGCGGATCGTGAGACGACATTCCAAAATTGAGCTAAGATTGAAAAATAAGCCAAAAAATAGGCTTGAAAACATTGTGAGAAAAGGTGAAACTGCAAAGATGTCCATTTCTTCAGGGCGCCATAAAGCGTAATTGTGTGGTTAATGGGTTATTAAACGTGATTACTCAAAAATAACTTCATATAAGATGGCTGGTCAATAACTTAGCTCTGATCAATAGACCAATTGCTAGCCCCGCCTATTAACTCCATTTGCCACGCCCATCGACTCCGAGAGGAAGTCCCACTTCGATTTAAAACGGCGTTATTTTTTCAAAATTTGTGACAAGTAACATGTAATAAATAAGTAGAAAAGATTGAATGGCGACCTAAACACCGTAACTACAACTTGAATAAGCTGTAGTTACGACGTTTTAGTCGCAAAACCAACAAAAAAGGTTAATAAAAACGACTGCAAATGTTGGAATTTAAAGCTCAAGGCAGGGCTGAATTAATGATTTGATTGATCGGTTGATTTCTTAATTGACATCCGCGATTGGTCAATTCCATGGCGGGGTTCGACTAGTTGTCGATTGGAGAACAAAATATTGTAACTATAGCTTATGTAAGCTGTAGAAACTTTATTTTTTCGTCGCCTCTCTATGTTAGTTATCTTGTAGACGTTGTGCCCATTTTTGTATATGAAGGAAAACGTGATACGGACAGATAAAACACCTGAGAACCACATCTTATGTTCAGAACACGATTGCTTTTCATTTAGAGCTATCATGAAGGCTGTCTTTTGTTTAGCTCTGATCACTATCTGCGCCGGTAAGACATTTCTCTTCACAATAACTTGATTCGACTGATTGGTTTATTTTATAATGCTTTCAACAATAGTTCAATCATAAAACCTCACTTGGCCTTCGCGTGCTGTATCAGTTGTGCAGTTGACAATAGGTCTGCCATAGGTTTTGAAATGTCGCGTCTCTCTCTCTCTCTCTCTCTCTCTCTCTCTCTCTCTCTCTCTCTCTCTCTCTCTCTCTCTCTCTCTCTCTCTCTCTCTCTCTCTCTCTCTCTCTCTCTCTCTCTCTCTCTCTCTCTCTCTCTCTCTCTCTCTCTCTCTCTCTCTCTCTCTCTCTCTCTCTCCGTCTCTCTGTTTCTTTCTCTCCCCACCCCTCTCTCTTTTATAATTCATACCCCAAAAGTTCAGTAGCGAGACAGGAATCAAATGGACTAGTGGTAGAATATCCTCTCAAGTCTTATGTCCGCAACCCTATTAATCATGAGCAACAAAAGAGTTCCGTTTCTTAAATACATGTGGTTCCGTGGTGAAATTCAGATATTTCAGTTAAATCACTAGTCTATCGATCTGTAACCCCTGAAACATACACACAGGCGTTTAAGCGTTTTAAATACATGTGGTTCCATGATGAAATTCACAGATTTCTCTGTAATCACGAGTCCATCAATCTGTAACTCCTGAGTCATACACACTGGCGTTTGCGCCTTATAACATGTTGCTCCGTGATGAAATTCAGAGATTTCTCTGTAATCATGAGTCAACCGATCTTAAACTCCTGAGTCATGCACACAGGGGTTCGGGCATTGTAATTTATGTGGTTCCGTATTGAATTTCGGAGATTTCTCTGTAATCATGAGTCCATCGGTCTTTGACCCCTGGGTCACACATAACTTAACCCATTGCCACACGAGAAAATTTTAGACTGGTCTAAATTGAGTTGCAGACGAGAATTTCAAGTTGATAATATTCTAAAAGTCTTTTTCGTTGTGGACAGCAATCTTTAATGATAATGAAGAAATCGCCTGTTATAAGCAATTTCTTCATTTCCCACAGTGTTTTTCAAGGCTTTTTTACTTGTGGCGGGTCAAAAAGCGTCATTGAGTGGGAATGGGTCAAGATATTTCAGTTGAATGTCTTATATTTCTTCATTTTTTCGTAAACCTCCAATAAAGTACACTGGCGGCTACAGTGGGGTTTAACTAATTGACAGTGTTGTCCAAATGCCTTCACGAATGGAGAGCAATAATGTTTTAACCCTTTCCTGTTTCCAAATTTTAGGTTAGTCCAATTTGAAAGAAGCTGCATACGACAAAAAAGTGGATGCAATATGAAAAGTAATCAACCTACAGGTTAGAAAATGTTGTGGGAAAAGAAGAAATTGCTTGTCACAAGCAATTTCTTCTTTTCTCGCAATATATTCTCAAGTATAAAATCTCAGGACGTAAAAACCAGGGATCGAACAGGAAAGGGTTAAGCGCCACCAAGAATTTGGAATGGAACAGAGTCTCAGTATTAAAGGAGGAAAATTTGATGATTGACCCGACAAAATTTCAGACTGGTTATTCAAAAAAGTTTCAGACGACAGATTTCAGTCGACAGAAATTTTGAAATATTAGTATTTTAGGGTAGAAAGTTAAAGAATGAGTAAGCAATTTCTCGATTTTCCACTGTGTTTTTCCAAGCTGTTTTTCAAGGGGTATCAAAAGCAGATTAATGTGTGAATTAGTGGAAACGACGAATAACATAAGATTTATATATTTCAGTGTATGTAACGGCAGAGCGTTGTTCAAGACCAGGAGATTGTGATCATATGACATGTGACCCAGGCCACGACATCGATTGTCACAATCGAATTTGCACGTGCACGGACAGTAAGTGTTATTTGAAGGGCCCCTTCACCACAAATATTATTGACAATACTACGAATTGACAATATTACTTACAGTTTTTGGCCGATATTGAAGATTTGCCTATACATTGATTTAAGAGACGAAGAGAATATTTTTTGTTGTCGTGGAGGTATGAACCTAAGAAACAAATCACACTGTATGAATATGCGAAGTGTGATAAGGTTTTTCGGTTCATACCTTCATGAAAACAAAAAAATATTCTCTTCATTTCTTATAATTCAATAGGATCGAGCGAAAGAAGGAAAAACTTAAAAAAAAAATGATACTTTCTTGCATGGAACTATTTTGCGGGGAAGCATTCAAAATCGCTGTGTGCTCAAAATTTTGTTCATGGAGTTCATCAGAACGCCCGATTATGATAGACGAAACGGAAAATTAAAAAATTGGATTCCTTTACGTAAATCGCAGGCATGAATGACCTCAATTAGAATAATTCAAACAAATCTCTGATTAGTTTTGCAAGTGTTCCTTATTATGAAATAACATTAGAGGACTTGTTCTCAAAATGTTTTAAATGCCTCGGATATTTTGACAGGGATCTGACAGAGACTATGCTTAAATCTCCAAATAAAGACCAATGGTACTTCGGGTTAAATCATTGCACCTGTGAAATCTTTACAAGATATTATATAAAGAAATAGAAATTCAGTGGTTAAGCTCTGGAAACCGCTTGCCTGTAGACCAGCACGAGGATCGAATCTACAATCTCGAAAGTTACTTTAAAGTCGAGTGCTCAAACTATTTTAGTTTAACCCATTCCAACTCAATCCCTCCTTTTTACGCCCCTCAAGAAAAAACTTTGGAAAACATTGTGGAAAATGAAGAAATTGCTTGTATCAAGCATTTTCTTCATTATCCACTATGTTTTCTATCCAAAAAGACGAAAAAAAATCAAAATTCCATCAACTTTAAATTGTCGTCTGCAGCTTCTTTCAATTTGGACCAGTCTAAAATTCCACTGTGTCGGAATGGGTTAAAGGACCGACTCGTATGGGGATCTACTTGTATGATGGAATATGAAAGACATGAATCTAAATACGTGTATACTCTGTAATCAAAAGTGAGTTTACCCTCGGCGGATTGAATCTGAATACGTGACAAACAGTGACAAAGGCACATTTTAAAAAGTCGTCTGCAGCTTATTTTAATTTTGACAGGTCTGGTACTAACTGGTAATCAGTTGAACTTGGTACCAAAAAATAAGCAACGGGACTTAAGCGCATTATAGAACAAGGGTGCCGTAGTCACAATATTCGCCGCCACCGTAGGTTCCTTTTCATATGACACAGCCTAGAATGGTTAAAATCTGATGCTATACTAAAGTTCTGGTAATATTTGGCAAGCAAATGTTGAACATTTTGTAAATATTTCATGCAAATCTGTCCGGAATAAGAGGAGGGGTTGCTTTAATCTGACCAGGATATTTGCATTAGACCTAAGCCCCCTTTTTCTGTAACGAAGCCTAAAATGACAAAACTCTGCCAATATGCGCAAGGTCAGGTAACTAACAACGTTCTGTGACAATTTCATTCGAATCCGTCTACAAATTTAGGGAGAGTAGATGTGGACGTCGGGACTGGCAAACGGATAAGTTGGCACCAATGTACGTCCACTTTCGGCGCCGTATAAAAAGCCAAAAAAAGGGCCTCATGGGTGTTCCGCAAAATAAATATCTTGACTAGAAAACTTTCACAGACATGGATGCCCAAGCATAATTTCTTGTCACACGACCTCCAATTGTAACCTTCAACTTTAAAGTATCCAACAGACTCTACATATGACACTATGTACTCATCAAGGGGAACAACTGTGCAAATCATTTTGAATTCCATCAATTGATAAAGAAGATATGCTCCGGACTAGAATAGGACATGCGCACTTACACTCACTGATAACCCCGTCCCCCACACACTAGGTGGTTACGCTATATGCCCGTCGCCATTAAATAGCATAAATCAAAGTCCTAAAAGTACTGTAAGCTGGCAAAGAATGGTTTTTAGCTGGCAAAGCATCAGCTCTGATAGCTTAAGTTAACAGACAAACGAGTTCAACGAGTGCAAACTGCCACTGGAGGCTTAACCCCTAAATCCGTTATATACCTACGCCATAAAAAGTAGTACTTATGTATTTCACGAATATTGCAAACTCTGCATTCAAGTTCATCTCCTAGGTGTTGTTATCTCATCATGTTCCAAATAACTCTGACCAGTGTCTTCAAAGAAGCTGCAGAAGACAATTTCAAATTCTAAAATATTTATCTCTTTAGGCTGAAAACAATGTGGAAAATGAAGAAATGGCTGGTAACAAGCAATTTCTTCATTTTCCACATTGTTTTCCACAACTAATTTCTTGAAGGGGGATAAAAAGGAGGGATTATGTGGGAATGGGTTAACTCCTTGGTTACTTTAACCTCGGTTCTTTATCATAATAACGTTTGACAAAGAAGTTTACTGAACAAACGATGCTTTGCTAGCTTACAGTACTAATCAATACTTTGATTTTGCCAAAGGTTATCATGATAAATAAACAAGTTTAAATTAACTGTTAACCATTCAGACAAAATCTACTGGCTCAAATTGAAAAAAGTTGCAGACAACAATTTCAGGTCGGTTAAATTTAGAAATCTTTAAAATTGTTGGGTAGAAAATATTGTGGACAATGAAGAATTTGCTTGCTACAGGCAATTTCTTCATTGTCCACAATGCTTCCAGAGCTTTTCCTTGAGATGCGGAATCGAGTGTGAATGGGTTAAATAGCATGTTTTTGAAATAGTTCTCTACAATTCGAATAGAGATCCTTGTACAAAAGAACTACTTTTATGGCGTAGGCATTCAATGGATTTAGTGGTTAAGTGGAAGTTCGAACTTTGAGAAGACCTCAAAATTTTGTCTGTTAACTTGAGCTATCAAAGCTGACGGTTTGCTAGCTAAATAGAGATGGACCAAGCAGGGGTCACATTCCAGAAAGAATTATAAAGTAAATTAAATTGGACATTCAAGATTCAGAAGGTCTCAAATAGCGAAAAGGTTCGATACCCGGTGAGCCTGCACAGTCGACGGAGTCTACGTTCGCGCTTCCCTGGAAGCCATTTTGCGCTTGATAGTCACGCCAAACAATAATTTAATTTTATTTTCGTCCATCGATATTTCTGCCTCCCGATTGGCTAAAGAATTCGTTTCTTGCCTCCATTCCTCATCCATTTTGCACCGATAAATTTTGATCCATTTGAGACATGAAGAGGACCTTTTCTTTTTTTCATTGGGATTTGAAACAAAAAACCCAATCACACTTCAGTATGAATCCGCTTCAAGAGATAATCTTCCCCTCTTAAATGGACCAAAATATATCGACGAAAAGTAGATTATAAACCCACTCCATTTCAATTAACCCATTCCCACACGACAAAATTTTAGACTAGTCCAAATTCAAAGAAGTTGCAGACGACAATTTTAGGTTGATAAAATTCTTAAAATCTTTGTCTTTTGGGGTAGAAAATATTGTGGACATTGAAGAAACTGCTTGTAACAAGCAGGTTCTTCATTGACCATAATGTTTTACAAAGGTTTTATATTGAGGGGCATTTAAAAGCGTTATTGTGTGGGAATGGGTTAATATGGCACGATGGGGTTCACATACATTTATAAAAGAAATGTTTTCCCTTTCAAACAATGATTTTTACAATTATTTTGTTTGTATTTTAGATGTACAGGGGAAGTGCACAATGCAGAGTGATTGTTCGGGTACCTGTAACCGCGGTTGGCACTGCATCGACACCAAGTGCAGATGTGGATACGGAACTGGGAAATAAATCTGCATTGTTGTAATCTGAATTCATCGACCAATAAAATTAACACAAACCGATGACTTGGAATTAATTTAAAGTCATTTTATACACAAATTTATTTAACCCCTTACCTGACAAAAAATTCTAGACTGGTCAAAACTGAAAAAGTTGCAGACGACAATTTTAGTATATAATTTTAAAAAAGTATTTTGTATTTTGGGGTAGAAAACATTCTGGATAATAATACATTTTTGTCAAATCAGGCAGATAACACTGTGAGAAAAGGAGAAATTTATTGTGACAAGATATTTCTACCTTCCCTAGAATGTCTTCTAATGTGAATATTAGATTTCCACACAATCGCGCTTCTTTTTACCATCCAAGTAAAAAAAAGCTACGGAAAACATTGTGGACGAAGAAGAAATTGCTCCTTTCAAGCAACTTCCGCAATTTCTACAATGTTTTCTATCCCCAAAAGAAAAAATCACACACACACACACACACACAAAAAAAAACACACACAAAAAAAAAAAAACACACACACACACAAAAAAAAAAACAACAACTTTTTATTAGCATATTTTTTAATCCAAAAGGCAAAGACGTTAAGATGGTCATGACCTAAAAACTGTCGTTTGAAACTTCTTTGTATTTGGACCAGTCGAATATTTTGTCTTCTGGTATACATAATGGGTTATCTCTGTTCTGGGCAGCGGCATTTATACTACTCCAAATTTGTTAAGGATCACCTTTTTGTCCAATGATTCAATGCTCAAAACAAATCGACACAAAAAGGTTCTTTTGGCCTTGACCTGTGACCTTGGAGATGTTCGATTTTGAACCCTTGTCATGCTGAACCCGGTTTTGGCAGGAGCCGTAGACCAAAATCAGCCTGAACATAAGTGCAGCCTGATCTTAGTCTACACCTCCTGCTTGTACTCTCCCTGCCAGAGGTGTTTTTGAAGTTGAGTTCTAAAAGACATATTGATTTTTGAACAACAAGTTCTATCAGTGCTTTCCGCCCTTTGATTTTACAGCAATTCAGTAAGGTAATGTGTCCAGCATGACAAGGGTAAATAAAGATAGTTCAATATTCGGACTTGATGACCCTGTAGCAAAATGTCTATTAGGCGTGTATACTACGCAAAAAGATCTAGGGAAACGACATATCCCTTAAAAGCGTTTCATTTCGCCTTGTATCTTTACGTCCGTTGGTACAATTAGCGACCTCTCAACAAAGTTATCACAAAATTTATTTTGATTTCTATTTCAATATGGCGGATAGATGTTCAAGACGCAATCTTAGTCAAGAAAATGTGAATAGGTTCATTAGGACGATTCATTCTGGGTTATCCTACAGGCATGTTGCTATTGTCCTTAGTGTGTCCCAGAGTGTTGTTTCCAGAATCTGGAATCGGTTTATCACGACCGGAAATGTTAGGCATCTGCATTCTGGGGACGAGAACTCTCAACGAATAAGGTTAAAGATCGATTTCTCATGGTTCAGGCACGGCGTCGACGGTTTGACAAGGCGACAACGTTACGTAGGGACTTCTGGGACGCTGTGTGGAGCCGGTGTGCGTATAAGTACCCAAAACCATCAGAAATCGGTTGCATCACGTAGGCCTGAGGTCAAATGACCTGCAATCCGGATTCCGTTCACTAGATATCATGTACAAATGCATTTAGTATGGGCACGGGATTTTGTCACTTGGACCCAAAATGAGACGAGATTTTGTGTGGACTTTACCGATATACTTGCTAGGGTATGGAGAATGCCAAATGAGCGTTTAACACATGTTTATGTGGCTGAACATGATCCGCTTGGCGGAGGTTTAGTCATGGTTTGAGTGGGAATAAGTGCTCATGGGAAAGCGGATCTCCACTTCATTGACAACGTCACGTTGACGGTTCTCAGGTACGTAAACGAGATCTAGGATATTTACGTTCGTCCAAATGCATGTGCTGTTGGTGAAACATTCGTTCAGATGGACGACAATGTGTGTACACATAGAGCCTGCATCATCGATCAATATCCCGAACAAGCCACGATCGTCCGTGCAACCAGCATCTGTACAGGAGCTCGGACAGAGAATGGGATCAAATTCAATAATATAAGATCAGAACGCTTATCAGCAGAATGCGGTGGCATTTTCAGGCGGTAACTAAAAGACCGGGGGCATTACACACGCAATTAAAGTACATAAAAATCATATTTTTTGGAAATACTCGATTTCTTTATTTTCATGGTAGCACCGAAAATGTTGATTTCTACCATTGCGCACTTCGTGTAAGCCTTATTCCCAAAAATAACCGAAACTTGGGAACCAAACTAAATATCGATACCTAAACGCCCAAGTTCTGGGAAACAGAAAAATACTTGAATAACTTCCTCGAGATACAAAAATATTTAACTAGAGAGAGGTGATCCTTAGCAAATGTTGTGTAGTATATAAAGATATACTACTTTAGTTGCTACGTAGGATCCTCATTATAAAGAATATTAGAATAGACTAGAATAGAGAAACATATATAAATCGACAATGTCGGTAAGAACCGAAAAGCATTTTTTGCTTAAGCTGGGCTCGAACTGACAACGACCATGCCAAGCACTGTAATATATCGGCACTATATAAAGCATTGTAAGATGAAAATATAGGCTTTCAACACTTGTGGTGAAAATAACAAAGTTTTGTGTTAATTAAAACGATTATACATGTACACGTATATGTTTTCTTTGTCGTTTTCCGGCACTGTTCTATCTTTTACAAGCTTAAAATATTTTGGTCTGTTCCGGTTAAGTTTTTAACCGATTTATGAACATTCTTATTGAAATTACTTTTGTGCAATTTGAGCAATATCCAACTATGATATGAACACATTACCATGCAAAATTAAAGACTGCTCCAAATTGAAATAAGTAGCAGACGACATTTAACCCTTTCCCGTTTTTGGAAATTTTAGACTGGTCCAAATTGAAAGAGTTGGCAGACGATAATGAAAATTGGATGCAATTTTAAATGAAACCATCCTATGTGGTAGAAAATATTGTGGGAAAAGAAGAAATTGCTTGTTACAAGCAATTTCTTCTTATTCCACAATGTTTTCCCAATTATATAATCACAGCAACGTAAAATCCCGTGTTTGTACAGGAAAGGGTTAAAGTTGATTATAATTGATAAACATCTGTCTTTCTGTGTAGAAACGATGTGTTACAAACAGATTCTTCATTTTCCGTATTGCTTTCCTTTCATGATTCCTGAGAGCCTTCTTACGAAAGTCGTTTTCAGTATTGGTTTACCGAGAAAAAAAATAATAACTTTGTTAACATGGGGTTTCAGTCGTTTTATTTTATTTCCTAAAACTTAAATAAGGAGACATTTCATGATTCATTTTGATAAAACTGAAAAAATGTTACGATGAGGAATTCGATAAACGTGAATGACAATTACTTATTTCTGTTAGCCTTTCTGACAAGATAGGTGTGAATCGTTCTGCTTTGACCTACTCGGGATATAATCAACCTTCCCGGAATCCCGCATTTTTCTTATAAACTCTGATTTTTAGCTAGCAAAGCGTCAGCTTTGATAGCTTAAGTTAACAGACAAAATTTTGAGGTCGTCTCAAAGCTCAACGAGTGCATACTGTTACTGGAGGCTTAACCACTAAATCCGTTAAATACCTACGCCATAGAAAGTAGAACTTACTATTTTTTCAGGAATATTGCAAACTCTGCATGCATGCTCATCTCCAAGGTATTTAGCTCACTTGAAAAGTTTCAGACAACAATTTCAAATTGTTGAAAGTTCTTAAATATTAATCTCTCTATATAGAAACAATGTGGAAAATGAAGAAATTGCTTGTAAAGCAATTTCTTCATTTTCCATATGGTTTTTCGCAACTATTTTCTTGATGAGCGTAGAAAGGAGGGATTGGGAGTGAATGGGTTAACTCATTGACTACTTCAAATTCGTTTCTTTATCATGATAACGTTTGACAAAGAAGATTTCTAAATAAAGAATGCTTTGCTAGCTTACAGTACTTTCAGTGCTTTGATTTAGCTCTGCACCAATACTTATATTCTTTTCCTTTATGAAAAAATCAAGGTGGGTTGATTGAGACATATATTTGCTATAGTTTTGGTGGCGTTTTTAGCTTTATTCTACATTCGTCATCGATCCATTGTTTCTGGTGAGTATCTATATCATTAACACATTCCCACTCAATCCCTCGTTTTTAACAAAAAAGCTTTGGAAAACATTGTGGATAATGAAGAAATTGCTCGGATCAAGCATTTTTTCATTATCCACAATGTTTTATATCCACAAAGAAAAAGAAATTTAAAATTCCATCAACTTGAAATTTTTTTTTGTCGTCTGCAGATCCTTTCAATTTGGACCGGTCTAAAATTCCACTGTGTTGGAATGTGTTAAAAGAACTGTTTGACAGAGAAAGTAATTTCTTGTCTGCTTCCCACTGACTTTCAATATGATGTGAGATATTATTTCAAGTATTTCAATATCACAAGATAAATCGTTAGAAATTGCTGTTTGTATGCAGGATTCCATCGTATTTAAGATATGTTTTTGAGACATTTGTACAAATCAACTTTAGATAGCCATCTGCAAAACTTTTGAATTTGGACAAGTCTATTTTTTTGTAAAACAGTCACGAGTTAAGTATTTCATCTGAAGATCATAATGCCACAGTAAATTCATATTTTGAATACTCTAAACCTAGTGCTTTGTGAGAAGATTTTCAAATATTTCCTTATTTCTATGTGAAGTTCGAGAACCCACAACATAGGGCTCATAGTAATCTGAGATTTTAAAATTTGGGCATCATAAACCTTTCCTGTTTTGCAAATTTTAGACTTGTCAAAATTCAAAGGTTTTACAGACGAAAATCAAATTAGATTTAATCAGACAAAGAACTATCCAGTAGGGTAGAAAGTACTTTGGAAACAATTTCTTCTTTTATTTTTCTCTGTAATACAAATTCACGGAGATGAAAAAACCAGGAATTAAACAGGAAAAGCAACCCGAGCACTTTGTGATCAGGTGAGCTAAAAAGAGGCCAATGAGCGCCTGTGTCACTCTTGGCTGAAATATGTTGTATGATGCTCAATTAAGAGATGAAGAGAATATTTTTTGTTTTCATGGAGGTATGAACCGAAAAAACTAATCACACTGTATGAATCCTCACCTAATTGTGTGATTAGGTTTTTCAGTTCATACCTCCATGAAAACAAAAAAATATTCTCTTCATTTCTTATAATTTAATAGTATTGAGCAAAAAAAACAAAAACCCTACATCTTTTGATACCTTTTTGTATGGGACTATTTTGTGCGGAAGCATACAAAATCACTGCGTGCTCAAAATTTTGTTCATGGAGGTATGAATTAAATTTTTGACCAATCAGAACGCTCGTTTTTGATAGACAAAACACACAATTTAATCATTACCCATTGAGATAAACAATGTCGAAACTTCACAAACTTGAAATTGCCATCAGCAACATGTTTCAATATTAAAATGTTAAGGATAATTTTTTGTTGTCTATGAATGGGTTAGATAAGCTTTCCCCCCCTCCCCCCCCCCATTTCTTCTTTGGATCAAATTCTCTTTAATTTTTTGTAATCAGCGACTGAGCTTGTAAATATAAACATAAAATCTTACTTCCAATTTAGATCAAAGGTATACAAGAAATAACCCATTTGTTTGACATTTTACCACAATAGTGAGTTGTCTTTCTTGGACCAGAAATTAAACATAATCCAACCACTTCATATATTTCTTATATGGCCTATAGATATAATGGCCCTGATTTTCTGTCTTTCATTTTCCAAAATATTTTCTACCAAGCCTTAGAATTTGATTAACTTATCATCTGCATATTTCCATTTGGACCATTCTAAAATATTGCTGTCTGGTAATGGGTTAAATAAATTTTCAATTGACCAATCTTCATCAATTTTTTTTTATTATCAACCAGCAGTGTGAGTCATTATGAAAAACAAGCCTTATTTGCCACTAAGACATAAGACTGAAGGGAGATAATCCTTATATTTGACTAATTTCAAATATAGTATGTGTCGTCTCTCTTAGACCATTAATCAAATACAATCTAGCTACTGCATATTCATGCTATATATGGAAAACAAGCCCATACATAATAGCAGTGTTTTCCAGAACAAGAGGCCCATAGGTCCTTATCGGTCACCAGAGTCCGAAGAGCACAAAAACAAATAAAAGTCCACCAGATTATGCTACATACTAAATATCATAGCTCTAAGCCTTTTAGTTTGGGAGAAGAAGAGTTTTAAATTTCACTATATAAGCCTATGTTAAATTTGTGACATCCGGGAATGGGCTAATTTTAATCCTGGGGCAATAATTTGTACAATCTTGATAGAGGTCCACAGGACGATCCTGTATACCAAATATCAAAGTTCTAGGCCCTCCTGTTTGGGAGAAGAAGAGTTTTCACTATATAAGCCTATGTTAAATTTGTGACATCTGGGAATGGGCTAATTTTAATCCTGAGGTAATAATTTGTACATGATATAGATCCACAAGACGATGCTGTATATCGAATATCAAAGTTCTAGGCCCTCCTGTTTGGGAGAAGATTTTTTGAAGTTTTCACTATATAAGCCTATGTTAAATTTGTGACATTTGGGAATTGGGTAATTTTAATTCTGAGACAATAATTTTTACAATCTTGATAGAGGTCTACCAGATGATGCTGTATACCAAATAACAAAGTTCTAGGCCCTCCTGTTTGGGAGAAGAAGATTTTTAAAGTTTTCACTATATAAGCCCTTCGTGAAACTTGTGACATCTGGGAATGGGCTAATTTTGACCCTGGGGTTATAATTTATACAATATTGATAGAGGTCCACTAGATGATGCCACATACCAAATATCAGAGCTGTAGGTCTTTTGGTTTGGTAGAAAATGATTTTCAAAGTTGTCACTATGTAAGCTTACGTAACCCCCCCATCCCAACCTTTGCCCTCCCTCCCCCTAGCACTGCCATTTCTTGACAGATTTTTTTTCCTTGTACAAGTTTGATAGTCCTTGCCCTAAAGACTCTAAATACCAAATGTGAATCTAATCTGACAGCTGGTTCATGACAAGATTTTTAAAGATGTACCCTTTTTTGCCCCTTTTTGGCCCCTTATGGAGACCCAAGGGAAGATAACTCCATGAGGTGTACAAATCTGAAGCTCCTTCCAATAAGGATGCTTCCTGCCAAGTTTTCTTAAAATCTATCCCAGGGTTCTTAAGAAGAAGTCAAAAATGTAAAAAATCAACGCACGACGCACAACGCACCTCGGTCAGGTGACCTAAAAATACGAACACTGTAGACCTTGACTCAAGAAACATTTCTACAAAAGAACAATGAAATTAAACTGTTTGTGAGAAATGATTTTCAAAGGATATCAACTTGGGTTGCCATGGTTATCAGAGTTGTTCATCTATCATAATTGTTTAGAGGAATCTGAAAGAGGAAAATCTAGAGAATAATCCTTTGAAGTTTGGTTGAGATCTGACCAGAAGTTTCTGAGGAGAAGATCTTTTAAGAAAAAGTTTACTCGCTAACAGATACTAGGATGGACGAACATCAAGCCATAACAATAGCCTGCTGGACTTCAGTCAGTTTAGCTAATAATGAAAAGCAGATGGTCTAGTAATTTCTCATTAGGATTTCAGGTTTAAGACATGGAAATGCAGCACTGCGTTGGTAAAGTTAAACGAAAAAAGAATAATTTACCACTTCTTACATAAATAAATTTAATTCATGTCTATTGTCACAAAAAAAAAGACACAAAGTAAAATGTACATATAAAATTTCATGACGATAACAGAATAAGACGACCACTTTATAACAGCATTTCAATCAACATGACAAAGCTTTCTTGTACAAAAATGAAATTACTTTCAAACCAATAAGAAAAAAAAAAAGGTGATTAAACATTAACTATACATGTATTCAAGAAAAACATACCAGACTTTAACCCATTACCAGACAATAAAAATTAAGACTGATCCAAATTCAAAGATGTTGCATTGACTTGTTTTACTTTTTGGATAGAAAAACATTGTTGATAATGAAGAATTTGCTGGTCTCAAGCACTTTCTTTATTTTCCACAATGTTTTCCAAGGCTTCTTCTTCGGGTCATCAAAGGATGATTATGTGGGAATGGGTAAAATAAGAAGAGAGTAATAAGCAATAACAGAAAACAGAATTCTAGACTGGTCGAAATACAAAGAGGCTGCAGACATCAATTTAGACTGATATAATTTCAAATATCTCTGTCCTTCTGGGTAGAAAACAATGTGGAAAAGGCAGAAATTACTTATTACAAGCAATTTCTGCATTCTCAAGATTGTTTTCGTAAAGCTCTTCCATGAGTGGCATGAAAGTAGGGGATTGTGTTGGAAGTCATTAATGAGTATGAACTATATGTGACTAATGCCTGTTGTTGCTGAATCAAATCAAGACGTTTCGTAAATTTCCAGCAAGACTTAGGTTGTGAGTAGGCGAATGATTGGATATGGCAGATGATAAATGTGATAGGCTAGAGAAATCATCCAATCACAACTCATCTTTTATATCATCTAAAACTACATCACTCAGATCTATGTCTTCTTCTTGTGGCATCTGAAAAATAATAAGAAGTGTTAAACCATAATCAGATGACACAACTCTAGATTGGTCCAAATTCAAAGAATTTGCAGGCAACAATTTTTAGGCGATGAAATTCTAAATTCTTTGTCTTTTGGGGGAGAAAAACACTGAGGAAAAATAAAGAAAATGCTTGTAAAAAGTGATTTCTAGCTTTACCGCAATGTTTCTGAAGCTTTTTTCTTAAGGGGGCATCAAAATGTAAGATTGTGTTTAACATGAATGCCCCTAAAACAAATAATAATACCCCAACTTTGACCTTTGATCTCGTAGTATGACCTTGTCATTCGAGACCTTCAGTTTTTGCATGTCACATTGTCTTATGGTGGTTCAAAGTCAAACCATAAATATCAAAGCTATGGAGAAGACTCTATTTCTTAACCCTTTCCCGTTTTTCAAAATTTTAGACCTGCCAAAATTCAAAGGTTTGCAGACAACAATTAAATGTTGATTCTATTTAAAAAAATACCTACTATTCTTTTTCAACAATGTTTTCTCAAATAAGAGGTAAAAACCAAGGATTGAAAAGGTAAGATTTAAACCAAATTTTGACCTTTGACTTCTAACTGTGACCTTGACATTGGAGCTTCAAGCATGAAAGTCTGATACGACATATCAGATCATAATTGAAAGAATGGGGTTTCACAGTCCTTTGGACAGCCGAGATTATTTAGTGCACTAACAACAAATTAATAAAATCTAGGCTTAGTAAAATTCATGTAAATACATTTGCTCATAATATTGTGTCAAAGGTGAAACAAATCCACGAAAAACTTTTTACATTTGTTTGGATATGGTAAAATCATTGAATTAAAGTACGAAATAATTGTTGTGAATGAATTAATGAATGAACTTTTATGGCACATAAACAGCTGAGGTCATTCAGCACACTAAAAAATGTAATGAGAAACTCTAGCCTACATAAAATGCAACGAAATAAAAATATATTTGCTGATAATTAGAATGTTTACACAAGTCCAACCATTGGAAAATTTATGGTTACTTTCAGATGCTCATGGAGGATGGGTAAAGATTGCTTTGAATGGGGTTTAACACCACTTTAACAGTATTTCAGTCATATTGCTGCTGCTAGAGTACCTAACCATGGATTCCTAGTATTTCTAACACAAGTACTACCACTGCATCCTTTCCAAGCCTACAGCTACTTTTTGAAATGATTCAACAAAATCATTTGTAAATTTAGAAAAAGCAACTTCTGCATTTTCTGCATTGTTTTCTAATCAGAATGACCGAAATATCCATAATTCTATCATTTCTTAATTGACATTTCATAATTGTTGTCTGCACTTTCATTGAGTACGGACCAGACGCCATTTTGTCAACTTGGAATGGGTTAACAATTTTTTAGGATGATGAAAATCATTGATTTTTATGCTTAACAACACAATGACGTTTGATGCCCCTCAAGAAAAAACAATTGAAAAATCATTGTGAAAAATGAAGAAAATGCTTGCAACAAGCTATTTCTTCATTTCAAGCAATGTTTTCTACCTAGAAAATTGAACAAATCTAAAACTTCATAAACTTTAAGATAGAATTTTAGACCTGTCCAAATTCAAAGGTTTTGCAAACAACAATTAAAAGTGGATTTAATTTGAAAAATAACCATTCAGTAGGGTAGAAAATATTATGAAAAAAGAAGAAACTGCTTGTTACAAACAATTTATTCTTTTTCCACAATATGTTCTCAAGTATAAAAAAATCATAGACATAAAAACTAGGGATTGACCAGGAAAGCGTTAAGTTAGTTGTAGTTAACTGAAAATTAAAAAAAATACTTACCTCTCCGTCTTTTCCATCCCAAGGGTCTATTTTATCACATTTTGGGACTTCCTTCCTCAACGGGATTATTACACCTTTACCATAGGATAAATTTCGGAGAAATTCTTTTATCCCTGATTCATCAAAAGAACTTCGTAAAATTGAGAACACCTTCTTCTTTGAATTAAAAGCTGCCATTGCCTGTTGGAAAATAGAAAAAAGTCATTTATCTACAATGGAAGTGTAATCATAATCTCTATCATAAATGTCAATTTGCCTGGTTTGTCAACATATCCTTTGTTGTCTAGAAATTAAACTTTGTTCAGAATCGAATTAACACTTTCCTGTACCAGCCCTGGATGTTACATCCTTGAGATTTTATTGACAAAAAGTTGTGGAAAAGAAGATATTGTTTGTAACAAGCAATTTCTTCATTTACCACAACATTTTCTAGCACATGGAATGTATTATTTCTAATAATACACTTTTCATTGTCGTCTTCAACCTCAATTTAGACCAGTTTAATATTTCTGTAAAGGGTGAAGGGTTAAAATCAAAGGAATGAAAGCATTTGAAGGTCCAAATCATGTTTCATCATTTCTTTTTTAAATCAATTTATATACTGCATGAACAAAAACATGAAATAGGTGGTGCAGACTAAGATCAGACTTGACATATACGCAGGCTGATCATAGTCTATACCTCCTGCAAAAAGGCAAAAGCAAGAGTAAGATGTTGTAACTACAGCTTATTAAAACTTTGCTTACAGCATGCCCACAATCACTTTCCTTTTGTTTTACATCTCTGATGCTATATTTGGAAATTTAATCACTGTTTGATAACTCAATTGACCAATTGCGGCTGTGGATTAATGAATAAACTGACCAATCAAATAATTTATTCAACCAGGACCTGAACTTTTCAACTCCGACATTGGCCATATTTTTATGTTCACTCTTATTGCTAGTTTGGGACTTAAACATCATAACTACAGCTTATTCTTACCTACCATTTTACTTTTCCGTTACATGCTACTGGCCATAAATTTTGCAAAAAATGCCGTTAAAACTTTGAAAAGTGCTGGAGTTAATGGGCGGGGCCTAGAGGGTTAGTGGGTTGGGCCAGTGATTGGTCAATTGATATACTTTGTTGGAGGTCATTGGGAATGGTCTGCAATCAATCATTTGAAATAGAACTACAAAATTATTGCTTGTAATCAAAGATTAAAGACTCAGTCTTCATTTCATCCATTACCAGGCAAAATTTATGACTAGTCCAAATTTAAAGAAGATGCAGATGGTATTTCAAATTGTGCTAAAATTAGAAAATAAATGCCAAGTATTGTAAAAATAATTGTGAGAAAAGCAAAAATTGCTTGTTACAAGCAGTGTCTCCTTTCCCACTAAGTTTTCCATGATGGTATTTCTTCAGCGCATATGAAAGTGTCATCGTCTTGTGATGGGTTAATAAGATTCATTTTATAAAGATGTTTTATTGCCTATCATTTCTTTGTCAAACCCTGGGTATTCACATATGTCTTTAGTATCCCTCTTGCAAATCTCCAAAATATATCCCCTATAAACACCAGTCGGTATAGACCAAGGCTGTTCTTATCCTATTCCCACACAATGATGCTATTTGATGCCCCAAAGGAAAAAGGATTTGGAAAAACAAAGTAATAAAGAAATTGCATTTACGTGCAAATTCTTTCTTATGTATAACGTTTTCTACCACAAAAGTGGAAAAAAATCTAAAATTTCATCAGTTAAAATTTGTTGTCTTCAACAACTTTAAATTTGAACTGGTCTAAAATTTTAATGTGTAGTAATGGGTTACCATCTATGAAACTAAGTACGGTCCTACAGTTAACTTTTTGAAAATTAATCATGTATAATCAGACCAAATTTTCTTAGACAGGTCAAAATTGAAACAAGTTGCAGAAGACATTTCAAATTGCCCTTTAAATAGAAAATGAGTGCAAAATAAGGAAAACATTGAGAGGACAGGATAAATTGCTTGTAACAAACAATTCCTCCTTTTACACAAAGTTTTCCATGATGATATTTCTTGAGGGCATCTAAAAGCAGAATTATGTTGAAATGAGTTAAAATTGTCTGTCTTCAACATCCCAGTATGGCAGAAAATCTACCATCCATCAGGAAATCTTTTGTGAGAAAGATTATAAAAGCTTAACCCATTCCTACATGAAAAAAATTTAGACTGGTCAAAGTTCAAAGAATTTGCAGAAAAGCCTTTTTTCTTTAATGTGTAATAAAGTCAGAATGTGTAGGAATTTGTTAACAATAGCACCAGTTATCCTCCTTGTTGGTATAGATTGTAATTTTAAACATATATTCTGAGTTTCATGTGAATATGTTCAGTAATATTAGAATTTTTTCAAAATGTCAAAATTTGTCCCAAGTCAAAAAAGGGGCATGATTTGTCCACAAATATATTTAGAGTTATCACCCTTATTGGTATAGATTGCTCTCTTCATAGTGTCCATATGCTCCAAGTTTTAACCCTTTCCCACACAACAAAATTTTAGACTGGTCCAAATTGAAAGTAGTTGCAGATGAAAATTTAAAGTTTATTAAATTTTAAAAATCTTTATATTTTTGGGTAGAAAACATTGTGAATAATGAAGAAATTGCTTGTAACAAGCAATTTCTTCATTATCCAAAATGTTTTCCATAGCCTATTTATAGAAAGGCGTTTGAAGGCGTCCCTGTGTTGGAATGGGTTAAGTGAAAGTGTACAGTAATACCAGAGATAATACAAAATGTCAAAGTTGTTCTAATTTGAAAAAGGGGTATAGTTTGTTCATAAATGCATTTAGAATTATCTTTTATCCCCCTTGTTGGTGGAGATTTCTCATTAGATAGTGAAAATATATTCAGAGTTTCAAGTGAATGTGTTCAGTCATATCAGAGAAATAAAATTATAAAATGTTAAAACTTTTCAGACGATGACTACGCTGCCGCAGATGATGAGCTGGCCATAGTAATACTTCAGTTTTTTTTTCCAAAAACAGCCAAGTCAATAGTCTTCACATGGGAAACAAATCTACTTTTTAATTGGTCATTTTTTAAAGGTGAGTTTTTTTTTTTTTTTATTTTTGAACAGTAAAAAAGTGTGACCAAGACTTCAAAGTTACACAATTTCTTCATTTCAACAATTTTTTCTATCCATAAATAAACTTTTTAATATTTCGCAAATTTGATGCATGCATTTTCATCTGCAATTTTATACAATTTGGATAAGTCTTAAAGTTTGTCATTTGGAAATGGCTTTGGGTCAAAAGATCCAGGGATATTTTAGAATGGTTATCTACCATGTTATATTTCATCATGTTAGGTTCATACTCACTGGATAACCAAAACCTCCTATTTCTAAAGCTTCTTCTAATTTGTATTGAGCACCTCCTTCAGCCCACAGCCATCTGCAAATATTTAACAAATACTATAAAACCAGAAATATTTGGGACTTTGATTTTTTTTTTAACTTCTTGACATGGAAATAACACAAGTAAATTAAAACAGGAATATGGCATATTTTTGTGCAACATGCTATTTTTACTTCACTTAAAATGTTTGTTTGAATTTAAATAAGAATGACCTTACAACCAATGGATGTCTCTCAAGCTTATGTCGTAAATATGAGCCACATATTTTGGGACTTGTTTGAGGTTATAACAGCAAAATGTCAATTTTTCTGTATTAAGTTGACCTTCATAAGTTACATGGACCTTAATGGAAGACCTTGACCTTAGGACAGATTGGTGTCTATTAATGCAAGGAACCTTTGCCCCAAATATCAGCCATGTATCTAGTGAGGTATTTGATCAACAGCAAAATAATTCTTTTTGAGTTCAATTGACCTTCATAAGTGACCTTTATTGATGGCCTTGACCTTATAACTAACTGATAAATATTAATGCAAGGAACCTATATCCCAAATATGAGCCATGTAAATATTTGACCATGGTAAATGACCTTAAACTTTCCAGATGATCTTGTTATAAGCAAATTACCACAGACTAAAGGTACTCATGAACCAAACTTGAGCAATGTATCTTGAATAACTTGACCCATTCCGACACAATCCCTCTTCTTACACCCCTCACAAAAAAGCTTTGAAAAACATTGTGGATGATGAAGAAATTGCTACCAGCTAAAAAGCAATTTCTTCATTTTTCACAATGTTTTCGACTGTGAATGACGAAGATTTTCTTAATCCACATACTGGTGTCTTTAAATTTGGACCAGTCTAATATTTCATCATCTGGTAATAGCTCAAAGGAATGCAAGGTTTCTCATCAAATATTGCAGACAGACAGCCAACAAGACAGAGGGACAGAATGATGGATGGACAACAGTATTATGAGATGCCCTTGACCATTTTACCCATTACTAGACGACAAAAAATTAGACTGGTCCAAATTAAAAGGAGGTGCAGACAATAGTTAAAAGTTTATGAAATTTTAGATTT
Organism: Fragum fragum; assembly: GCA_946902895.1. Taxonomy (NCBI): domain Eukaryota; kingdom Metazoa; phylum Mollusca; class Bivalvia; order Cardiida; family Cardiidae; genus Fragum; species Fragum fragum. The sequence continues at coordinate 10,005,729 of OX336382.1, read as the reverse complement.
TTTCAATGTTCTTGGTAGAAAACATTGTGAAAAATGAAGAAATTGCTTGCTGCAAGCAATTTCTTCATTTAACACAATATTTTCAAATTATTTTTTTGAGGGGTGTAAAAAGAGTTATTGAGAGAAATGGGTTAATGCAGGGGCATTGTGATGTAATTGCAATAATTTTGGAGCCCCCTAAAAAAATTATCCCATTTACTTAGAATATATTGTGTTTTTGACCAATTACCACACGGTCCTGCTTTTTTATAATCCTCAAGTAAAAGACTTTCTACCATGAAAGCCCTGGAAAAAACCTTACCATGTCCTCTGAAATTCTTCCAATTATCTCTTCTCCCAAATTTTGTTGCCTGTAAGTAGACTAAAGATGTCTTTGCTTTTACTTACCCCCATCCCTTATCCTTGAAATGTTCTCCGACACTTTTAAGCGTTTTCAAATAGTCGTTTCTACATTTAGACTGGCAGTCTAGGATATGTGGCAACACAGATACAACACATAATTGCTTCCCTTCACAATTCTCCTCCAACACTTCATGAGATGTCAACTAAAAATAGATATATATGTTCAATTGACGGATCACTGGATGGCAAAATTCCTGTTTTGCAAAATTTTAGACATGTCCAAATTCAAAACTTTCGCAGAAGAAAATTAAAAGTGAGTTTAAATTGGAAAATAGCCTTTTAGTAGGGTAGAAAATACAGTAAAACCCCTCCTAACGACTGGAAATATTGGCACCCTGCTATACGACCAAATTTTTAGAGGATGGAATTTTTTTATCTTAATGGTCACGAACCCCTCTAAAACAGGCATCCCGCTATAATGGATTACGACCTCTAAATTAAGTACCAACTGTAGCTGATACATTTTTTTGAACCCACCTAAAACGACCAATAACTTCACACATTGAGACTGACCACCCGAATTTCACACTTGATAAGATAGACACTTATTTGGTACGAATGTATTGTCAATACAATATCGGAGATTTTTGATTATGTGATATCGAACTCTTTTCATAATAGGAGTTATTTCTATTAAATAGATTAAAGTGGATGATCACTTATAGAACTTATGGCTTGTAATATTTTCAATGTCACAGGTTTCGACTTGAGGAATAAAGTCGAAAGTGAAAAAGTAACCAAGAACTTACAATTAGTTTGTTTACAACATTCCGAACAGTTACTTAGCAATTTGCGATTAAATTTTGATTTCAAATGAATTGATGATTGGTATTCGCATTATAGAAGATATGATACCAACAGTTTGACACATTGAACCTGTACTTATGTAAAAATAATTTGAGGTCGGATTTCTGAATCAGATCAAAATGGAGGAGAGAGAAAGCAGAACTTATCAAAGATTTTAAATTTGAAAATGACATAAGATTCCAGTGCAATAGATGTTTTTATAGTGTATTTTTTGTATGTATAGTATAAATATATTCAAATAACGAAGATAAAATAAACATGAATTACTTGACAGCAAACGACCAAACTTCAGTATTACGACCACCCCACTATTACGGCCACTTTCAGAAAGTACCGCAAGTGGTCGTATTGGAGGGGTTTCACTGTATAGTAGAAAAAAGAAGAAATTGCTTGTTACAACCAATTTTATCTTTTTCTTTTATGTTTTTTAAGTATAAAAATCACAGATTTAAAATCCCAGGTTTGTACAGGAAAGTCACCAAACCAACAAAAAATATCTAACATAAATGTTCAAAGTACACATCACTCAAGTCTATATAACCCATTACAACACTATGACGCTTTCTACTGCCAATAAGAAATAAGATCAGGTGAACCTTTGTGGGAAAAGGGAAAATTGTTTGTAAGAAGCAATTTCTCCTTTTTTAATAATGTTTGCAACCCTATTTGGCAATTATTTTTAAATTTCAACACAATCTATAATGTTGTATGCAACTACAAATGTACTTTGTATTAGGACCATTTTGTTGGCTGGTATTAGGATAAATGATTTGATAAGTCAAAGACTCCTTTACAGCAGCAATTAGTCAACTGATAAATTGAATCAATCCTTCAGTTATATCACATATCTATGTGCTTCCTACATATTACTAATACTAGTCGGTAGCAGTGAATGCCTTGCCTAAGGTCATACATACATGATCTACAAGGACTAGAACACACCTACCCTGCAACCCACACACAGACAATGATAACTCTATATCAGTGCTCTCAATACGCAGACGTCGACATATATAATACGTCCAGAAAATCAGAAAAACGTCCAGAAAATCAGACCCGGACGTAACTTAACGTCCGAGATTCTAAGAAAACGTCCTGATTTCATGACTCGGACGTTTTCTGAAGTTAAAATATAAAAGGTCTGACAAACAAAAGATTGTATATTCTGGCCATACCCTCTGGTAAAATTGAATCCACGAGGAGTTTTCGAAATGTCTCCATGACGACCAATGTAGATGGAAATTTACATAGAGCGTACTTGATTATAGGCAGTTCGGTAACCGCGTCGTCACAGCATCCCATACCATTTCTTTGGAAGTAAATCGATTAATAACGGGAAAAATCAAGCAGGCCCATGGAAGCTGTTCGGTCGAATTTATGTAAACTAATTTCAGGGCCGGAATTCACCCGAAATGTCATGTCCTGTCTTCAAGTTCGTGGCAGATTCAGAATGGTGCGTCAAATTTGCATTATAAATACGTATATAACGCGGGGGATTCTATATAGTAACTTGACATGACGTCTGTTCTAGAAACACCGGAGTTACTCAATTGATCTCGCTAGAGTTCGGTCCCTTTTTTATGACGTCACAGGTGTTGTCAGAAAACATCACCTAGCAGAAACGAAACAGGGAATATGCAACTCTGCTATAAGTTACATTCTTTTTGTACTGTTGCTTTTATTTAAGTAAGTATTATCCATGGTGTATGCACTTGGATATCTATGATGCAACCGGAGACGGTCTCGGAATAATCGATTATTTCGTACCCAAAACATTTCAAACGATTCAAACAGTATTTTCTGACATTCTAGTAATCAGAGATTTTCAAATCCTGAGAGATTTGCAAATAATAATTACCAAATATATCCAGCCAAATTTGGAAAATAATAGTGTTCAAGGGGCGGGAATATTGTGGGAAAAGGAGAAATTTAAATAAGAGACAAATTTCTCAAGAAACAATTCTTTTACCACATTGTTTCTCTATTTCAACTCAATAAGACATGAATTTTAGGTACTAAAAGTAAAGGATGGAAAAGAATTTACTGTAGGCTTTATGCATTTTTTTTTCATATCATCTTTTACACTTTTTTTTGGGGGGGGGGAGGTATGGTCAAGGGTGAAAAAAAATCCTTGATTTTGTGAAAACTTCCTGAAATTGAAACTTGGAATTTTAAAAATTCCTGAAATTGGTCCTTATTGAGAGCACTGCTATATGCCCTTTGCCTTTACCAGAGCATTATGATAAAACAATGATCCTTTTGTCACCCTTTACATTCTAGTTGACATGTTTGTTCCGCCAAATGAAATGACAGATATGACAGGGGCAGGCCTCTGGCAAGGACTTTATATAGAGGAATAGTGTGGGAAAACTGTAAATCCGGTAATTTTCGCGTCGTCTTATTTTCGCGTGAGAAGGACGCGAAGACTTTTTAGCAAGACCATGAAATCGCGAGCGGCCTTATGGTACTCCGGTAATTTCCGTAAGTAATCCCGGAAATACACCAGCAATGAAAACAATCCATGTACGATTACAGCCCAAATCGACACTGACCTTTGAATAGAATGATTATTGGTAATCCATTTAAGAACATTTTACATATTCTCTGTTATCATAGTATAACAATTTCTCTCCTAAAATCGTTAGAAGATCCCAAGGTATGCATTTAAGTTTAAGAAAAAAATTTTTTGAAAAGAACTAAAAAGCCGTTATCAAAAGGTGTTTCATGTCCTAAACACTAATCAATCAAATTATCAATAGGATACTATGTTTACCAAACTGTCATAAGATGAAATGATTATATCCCGTAACAAAATAGGTACAATTGTTTGATTTTAACTGATTTATTTCGCATCCTCTACTTTCAATTTCTTAAAAGGTTCTAAGAATCTATGCAAGAAAGAGTCAGTTACAACTTTTTAGCTCTTTGTTGTCTAATTATCGTCGCCTTGATTTTATCACCTCATCTGCTGTCCGTCGGTCCGAAACTTACTTCAGACCTCTCCATATTTTTCTTTACTAAAAGATGAAATTGAAGCAATATTCTTGAATTCGCAAGCACATTGACTCGCGAATATCAGCGAAAATAAAACCCTCGCTAATAAAACCCTATTTACAGTAGATTATTGTTTGAATTGGGTTTAATGCAACTTTTAACAGTATTTCAGTCAAATCGCATCGTCTGGAGCACCTAACAATGGATTCCTGGTATTTCTCACACCAGTACTACCACTACATCCATTCCTAGCCTCCAGCTGCTATCCCACTTAGGTTTACGATTATCCAGTGGGAATGGATTAAAATCAAAACACATTACCACACTTTTCCACATTTTACAAGCCATGGAAATATAGCTTTGGACAATATGTTAAGAAAAGAAGAAATTGCTAGCAACAAACAATTTCTTCTTTTAACACAATGCTTTCTACCTCATATGACCTCGTTTTGCAACTTTAACCAACTTTGTTTTTTGGGCAGCAACATCTTTAAATTTGGACCAGTCCAAAATGTTGTCATTTAGGAAAGGATTAATCTATTGTCTTACACCTACCTCATTAACTTCTGGTGGGGGTAAATTGGCCTTGACCTTGTCTAATGCCCAGTTGACAATATCTGATGATGTTCGTCCCCCATCATAATCCCGTGCACTGTCGACGTCTTTCTTACCAGCTGGGAAAAACTTGATGGTTGGATAACCTCTAACCTATAAAGAAATCAGTGTAAGTGTACAGCTTCTGTCAATCAAAGAATCAACCAATTAAATCATTCACTTAGACTGGAAGTGAACTACAAACTCAAACATTGGATGAAATTTATGTGAAGTATTTTTATAGCTTTTGGTGAATAAAACATCATAACTAAAGCTTATTCAAGCTGTAGCTAAAATTTACCAACCATCTACTTGATTGTTACATGTTACTGACAATAAATGTTATGAAGTGGAACTTCCTGTTGGAGTCCATGGGTGGATCTAGCGATAGGTCTATTTATGTGCAATTTCAATAGTTATAGAGGTAGAAGTATCAAGGGGTATTGTGAGTGTAAACTGATTTCTCAATGTAATGCCATGCTGTGGGTTCCCAGCTGACTAAGCTCTCTGAGGTGATTGCAAGGAGTACTCAGGGCTGGCATAAGTACTGTTTACATAATTGAATATAAAATTCAAAATACCCTCTCTATTTGTAGCCCAGAGTTTTCTGATTCCCACATAGTCCTGTTTTTTCACACTTACCCAGACAAAAGCTTTGGAAACCACTGTTTATAATAAAGAAATTGCTTGTCACAGGCAATTTCTTCATTATCAGCAATATTTTCTACCCAAAAAGACAAAGGATTTTAAATTTTCATCATCTTGGAATTGTTGTATGTAACTTGTTATGAATATTGAAGAAATCGCTTGTCACAGGCAATTTCTTCATTATCAGCAATATTTACTACCCAAAAAGACAAAGGATTTTAAATTTTCACCATCTTGGAATTGTTGTCTGTAACTTATATCAATTTCGGCCTGTCTAAAATTTTGCTATCTAGGAATGGGTTATCCTAAATGTAGTTAAGAGAGGGATGGTGACATCAGTCTAAAAGCAATTTCTTCTTTTTCCACAATATTTTCTTTCCTACTTAATGACTATATTTCAAGTAAAAATAATCTTTTCATTGTTGTCTGCAAAGCCTTTGAACTTAGTTAGGTATAAAATTTTGCAAAAAAAAGAAAGAGTCAATTTTATTATTACCCCAAATCTGTTGGCTTTCACTGAGTGAACAGTGGCATCAAGAGCTCCAAGTTTGACTTTCCCCTTTAAATCTGTCGCGGCCTGGGCCCAGTGGGGGGCAAGGTTTTTACAATGACCGCACCAAGGTGCAAAGAATTCTACCAGCCACATATCATCACTATTGAGGACTAGATCATCAAAGTTTGAATCTGTAAGCTCAATAACATCTTCTGGGTCAGCCTAAAAAAGTAAACAGAGAGGATTTCCAGTCAACAATAATTCAAAAAATCAAAATGTTTAAAACAAGTCATCTATAAAAAGATTACAAAAGCACTACATGAGACAAAGCTTGACTGTTTGATGCTTGATAGGAGAATTTCCAGTGAAAAAAAATAGTAACCTCCCTTACTAACAATCATATAATCAACATAGAATAAATTTAACCCTTTACCACACAGCGAAATTTTAGACTGGCCCAAATTCAAAGGAGTTGCAGACGACAATTTAAAGTTTATGAAAATTTAGATTTTTTCAACTTTTTGGGTAGAAAACATTGTGGAAAATGAAGAAATTGCTTGTGACAAGCAATTTCTTCATTTTCCACAATGTTTTTAAAAGCTTTTTGCCTTGGGGGGCGTCTAAAAGCATCACTGAGTGGGAATGGGTTAACAAGAGATTGCAGCTTGCACATTATCAAATTCCATCACAATCCTGCATTTTACCCACCAAAGTTATATAGCTTTGGAAAATACTGTGAGAAAAGAAGAAATTGCTTGTAATGGCATTTGTTTTTCTTTTCTCACAATGCTTTCTACCTCATATGGCCCTTGTTTTTCAATTCAAATAAACCTTGTTTTTTTGTCTGCAACCCCTTTAAATTTTGGACTAGTCTAAAAACTTGTTGTTTCCAAACCATCCTGCTTCTTTACTCCTCTAAAGCTTTGTAAAATATTGTGGACAATGAAGAAATTGCTTGCAACAAGCAATTTCTTCAATGTCCACACAGTTTTCTACTCCAAAAGTAAGGACTTTCTAAATTCCACCAACATGCAATGGTTGTCTGCAACTTTCTTTCAATTTTGACCAGTCTTAAGTTTTGTCATTTGGGAATGAGTTAGCACATTCCCACACAACAAAATTTTAGACTAGTCCAAATTTAAAGAAGCTGCAGACAACAATTTCAAGTTGATGCCATTTTAAATTTTTTCATCTTCTAGGATAGAAAACATTATGGATAATGAAGAAATTGCTTGTAACAAGCAATTTCTTTATTTTCCACAATGTTTTCCATGCTTTTTTCTTAAGAGGTGTAAAAAGGAGGTATTTTATGGGAATGAGTTAACCTACCTTCTTGCCGCTACCTCCACTACCTCCTCCTCCACTGCCCCGTTTTCCGGACAGTTTCTGTTTGACCATACTACTCGCCTCTCTCAGCGCCTGATCGACAATTCCTTGGGCTTCTCTAGGACCTATACATCAAAGTTATAAAAACTCTTAAATAGTTTGAATGGTGTTAAACGCCACTTTAAAAGTATTTCAGTTACATTGTGGCAGCGGGAGTACCTAACCATGGATTCCTGGTATTTTACACACCATTAATTCCACTACATCCTTTCCAGGCCTATAGCTGCTCATCTCACTTAGATTTAAGATTATCCACTCATTTGCAAGTGACAAATGTCTGAAAGGATATTTGCCGTGACTAGGGGTCGAACCTGGGACCTCACAATTGAGAGTCCAACACACTACCAACTACTCTATAGCCGTGGCAAACTCTTGAAAAAAATATAAGTTTTTCAACCAAGTAGTGCATTCATAGAGCAGGGTCAACACTAGCAATGTCCCGGGATCCCGAGGATACCTGAAAATTGGAAGGGACCCCTGCAATCTCAGGCTAGGGATTCTGTCAGGATCTTTCAATGTTTCTCCAGTAAAATAGATCTTAATGAATCAACTAATGCTCCTGATTTTTTGTTTGTTTGTTTTAGTAGAAAAAATTGTGGATAATGAAGAAATAGCTTGTAACAAGCAATTTTTTCATTTTCCACAATGTTTTCTGCAGCTTTTTTTTCAAGTCGGGCTTAGAAAGGCAGGATTGCTTGTGAATGAGTTAATGTATATCAAGGAGGGATGCCTGATTATCTGGAGGAAACCCTGAAGTTATAGGTAGGGATTCCTGTGGGATCCCACTGAATAAAGGTAGTGTTGACCCCTGTAAGGACAATAATTTTAGACTAGTTCAAATAGAAAGATATTGCAGTTGACATATTTAAAATATGTCGTCTGCAAATTTAAGCTGAGGAAATTCTTAAATTCTCCTTCATTTAGGGTAGAAAACATCATGGACAATGCAGAAATTGTGTATTGCAAGCAATTGTCTTCATTCTCCACAATGTTTTCCCATCCTTTTTTCTTGACGGGGTGTAAAACAGCCGGATTGCATGGGAATGGCTTAAAAAGAAATTGGCGATCCATAAAAAACAAGCCGCAGTCAGAAGCTATCTACAGAGCATATAATGGATATGGCCTGATCCGAGTCTTTACCATTTGCACATGTGAAATTGTTGGAAATGTTAAATGAATGCTCATTTGTTTCTGTAGCAAATATATACCATAATATCCTTGTATAACATATGCATAGAACCACTCTTTAATCCATTACCACACAAAATTTTAGACTGGTCCAAATTGAGAGATGTTACAGACCACAATTTGAAGTTGATGAAATTATAAAAACATTTGCCTTTTTGAGGAGAAAACATTATGGATAGTGAAGAAATACTTGTAACAAGCAATTTCTTAATTTTACACATTTTTTCCCAGATTTTTTTCCTTGAGGCATCAAAAAGCGTCATTTTGTTGGAATGTGTTAACTGTTAGGTCACATCTAAACAAATGATATTACTTTAGATCTGGGATCTAAAAATGTTTTAACCCTTTCCTGTTGTTAAAAATTTTAGACTTGTCCAATGTCAAAGAAGTTGCAAACGATATTTAAAAGTGAGTGCAATTTGAAAAGTAACCAATCTACAAGGTAGAAAATATTGTGGGATAAGAAGAAATTGCAGGGATTAACCAGGAAAGGGTTTTAACGCCTCTAAAAAAGCTTTGGAAAACATTGTGGAAAATGAAAAAATTGCTTGTATCAATAAAAGTCTTCATTTTCCATAATGTTTTCTATCCAAAAAGATGAAAAAAATAAAATTCTATCAACTTGATATTGTGGTCTGCATCTTCTTTCAATGTGGACTAGTCTATATTTTTTTGTGTGGGAATGGGTTAAAATGAATAATCTACAAGTTGACTTAAGTGGAATTTGAAGTTGTGACCCACTATTTCCAATAGCTATAACTTTGCAGTAGATTAACTGATCAACCCATTCCCTAACAACCCTGTTTTTCCCCCCCCCCAATAAAATAGCTTTAGAAAACACTGTCGACAATGTAGAAATTGCTTGTTAAAGCATTTTCTCAAAAGTCAAAAATATTTTCCAGTTTAAAGTAAAAAAAAATAATCATTTTCAACAGCATGAAATTGGTATCTCCAACATCTTTCAATTTAGACTATGTCGTGAATGTGCGATAAAAAAGCTAAAAATCATGCCATAGGTAAAATGTCATAGGTAAAAACGCCATAGGTAAAAATGCCAGACACTTCTACCTATGGCATTTTTACCCCTGGCAAATGTACCAAATTTGTAATAAAGGTTTTAGGAGACATACAGGTAACTCATGAATTGGGATCTTACCTTGATAATCACTTGGACTATTTTTATTAAGTCCAAAAACTTTGATTGTTGGAAACCCTTGGACTTGATATCGCCCTCCTAAATCTCTGTGAGCGTCTGCATCTACAGCTCCAACTTTCACAACACCTTTCAAAGCTGAAGCAGCTTTCTTCCATTCTGGCGTGAGACGCTGACAGTGGCCACACCTAAAAAATACAAATAATCATGTCATCAAAGTGGGCAAAGCATACTAAATTCAAAAGAACTTTCTGGTAGACATTTTTTTCTTTTTTCCCCATAATATTTTCATCTCCTGTTACATGTTCAACAATTTCATTTACAGTCACAACTGTCTGAAGGGATTATCAACAAGGATGACGCAAAGTGACCGCTTTTAGCAGGTGATCTCTTAATCTAGGTCTTATAAGGAACCACATTGTTGCTATATTCTTTCAACTTATCTTCCAATATTTTTGTATTATTAACACATTTGCCGTAAAACAGAAGAGATTTGCCAGTAAATCTGATTGTTACCCAGTCTTTTATATTGTATCTTTAACCTATTTGGTTTCTTTTCTTATCATGATCATTTGCAGAAATTAATTTGTTCCTACTTCCAACTTCAATTTACCTTTTGCCTTAGTGTCATTCTATTTATTTTATAATTATTGAAATTCACCAGTGAATGAAAATCACTGATGAATGAAAATCACCAATGAATCAAACATCGATTCAAAAGACCACATTGTTTTCCACCCCAAATGTCAAAGATTTTATCGACTTATAAGTGTCTGCAATTACTTTGAAATTGGACTGGTCTTTAATTTTAATGTATAGTAATGGATTAACCCATTCCAACTCAGTGACGCTTTTAGACGCCCCCAAGAAAATAGCCTTTCGAAAACATTGTGGAAAATGAAGAAATTGCTTGTTACAAGCAATTTCTATATTTTCCACGATGTTTTCTACAGAGAAATTTGGAAAAATCCGAAACTCAATAAACCTTAAATGGTCGTCTGCAACTTCTTTCAACTTGGACCAATCTACTGTCTAAAGTTTTGCCGTCTGGTAATGGGTAAAATGAAATCTCTCCTCAATTACTCTCTCTCCCTCTTCTTTTTTTTAAAAAACTTTTTTTCTTTTTCCCAAACAGATCATCAAAGTTTAAATTGTGGATTCAACAGAAACCATGTTAGTAGGTACCTGATGTTCATATAAACATTTACACTTATTTTCAGATCAAAGCAATTTGCTATGTCCTTTACTAACCCATTGCCATACTGTCCCCCTTTTTTACACACCCTAAGAAAAAGGCTTTGGAAAACATTGTGGAAAAATAAAGAATTTCCTTGCCACAAGTTATTTCTTCATTATCAACAATGTTTTCTTCCCCCCCCCCCCCTCAAAAAAGTGTTTTTAAAATTTAATCTGCAAAAAAATTTTGCCTTTGAATTTGGACAAGTCTAACCTTTGTCATCTGGTTTAATTCATTGGGTTTATTGTCTGAAAAAATTTGCTGTTGTTTCCAGCTGGTGACTCTAAAGTTGAAAGTCAAGTGAAGTGATGTCCATTATTTATTAAGCTATTAAACCACAAATGAGAATGAAACAAACGAAAAAGGGTGAAGATAAAATTCTTTCATCGAAAACATCTGCTTGATAAATAAGATAACTATTAAACCTTTCCTGTTTTGCAAAATTTTAGTCCTATCCAAATGCAAAGGTTTTGCAGACGAACATTTAAAGTGTATTTCATTATATAATTAACCATTCAGTAGGATAGAAAATATTGTAGAAAAAAAAGAAATTGCTTGTTACAAGCAATTTCTTCTTTTCTACAATGTTTTCTCAATTATAAAAATAGAGGGACATAAAAAACAGGAAAGGATAGAAAGATATATTACTGGTACAAGAAGAAAATAATTCATACTGGTCTAAATCAAAGAAGTTGACACATGAGAGTTTCACTAATTACCACACAATAGAAATTTGGACTCGTCCAAACTGAAAAATGTTGCAGACAACAATTTTCAAGTTGATGAAATTTTAAAATCTTGTCTTTTTTTATAGAAAGCATAGTGGGAAATGGAGAATTGCTTGTGACAAGCAATTCTTACATTTTCAACTATGTTTTCCCAAATATTTTCTTTATGGGCATAAAAAGCCGGATCATTTGGGAAACAGATAAACCATTAAACCTCCTGTAAAAATAATACCAAGGAAAACTTTGGAAAAGGAGAGATGGCTTGTTACAAGAGAAAAGGTTTGCAAACAAACTATTCCTCCTTTCTGCAAAATGTTTTCTTCAATTATTTAGCCATTATTTTACAAACCACACACTTTGAAATGTCAGCAACTTTTCACTCTCAATTTGGACCGGCTTTTTCCTTTAGGGGCATAAAGTAGAAGAGACCCTAGTTGAAAATAATATATTATGTAGAAAGACTCCTCACATGTAAGGAAGACATTGACATATTGTGTCATAAATCCACAATTTCCAGTAAAATTTCCACAGTTTAAAAGATTTTGAACTCAATTTCTGTTCAAACTCATTATCAGACAACAAAATATTTAGACTGCTCCAAATTGAAAAAGTTGCAGGCCACAGTTCAAAGTGTGTTTGACCCATTATCGCAAGACAAAATTTTAAATTGGTCTATACTCAAAGAAATTATTGAAATCTCTGTCTTTTGGGGTAGAAAACCTTGTGAATAACGAAGAAACTGCTTGTAACAAGCGATTTCTTCATTTCCAACAATGTTTTAAAAAGTTTAGTTTCTTCAGGGGAGGGGGGCATCACTGTGTTGGAATTGGTTTAATTGGAAGTGCCAATTGATGTAGGCAAAAATTGTCAGAAATGAGAAATAGGTACCCACCATGGTGCATAAAATTCTACCAGCCATAATTCATCTGATTTCATGACAGTTTTGTCAAAGTTGGCAGGGGTTAGCTCAACAACATCTGACCCACCATACATAGCATTGGCCACATATGCCAAATAAGCTGAGATAACTGAAATAAAGATAAACAATGCAGTAAAATATAACTTACTAATCGCTAGCTCCGCTCAGGTGAGCTAAAATGATCTCTTAACCCATTCCTACACAACAAAATATTAGACTAGTCCAAATTGAAAGAAGCTGTGGAAGACAATTTCAAGGTGAAGGAATCTTAATTTTTCATCTTCCTGGATAGAAAACATTGTGGATAATGATGAAACAAGCAAGCAATTTCTTCATTTTCAACATTTTTTTCTACAGCTAGAATGGTGTAGAAAGCGAGTGCATGTTGGAATGGGTTTTTATGACCTGACCTTATTATCATGATACTTAGACAATCTCCTTTGACGTCAATATGTCCGTATTCAAGGTGATGTCCTGAAGTAGTGTTTGACTTTCCTTGGTCACTTGTGTTAAACTTTGGTCATATCTAAATGGGGTCATGTGGTATCTACAACTGAATAGTATGTTTTTCACTGAACCTTTCCTAAATGACCATAAAAACTACTTTAAACCTACCAGATTACCTTGAAGACAATATCTGACTCATATTCAATTAATAAATACTTGCTTTATCGCATGTCAAAACTCAAATGTTGTGCATATGTAGGTTATCGTGCATGGCCCCCTTAGGAGCCTCAGTGACCTTTGGTGACCTCATTTTTTCACAGGATGTTTAACTTTCAGCGTCCCCATCCAGTGACCTTTGGTGACCTCATTTTTTCACTGGATGTTTAACTTTCAGCATCCCCATCCAGTGCGTGAGAATAGCCTTATACCATATAGCACACTTATTTTAAACCCATCGAGATGCAAAATTAACCCCTAATAACACATTTCACAAAATTGGGAGCCACAGGATAGAATGATTAAGCTTTAGTTTACATAACCTTAAATTTGACTTAACATCAAATAAATCTACAAGGTTAATTGTTTTAAGCCAAGATGCATGGCAAAAATTGAAACAAGAATTTTGCTTCTTTTTTGTTGTCATGGACACTCTTTTTCATCAGATGAACAATAACTGCATTAACAATCTGAAATTTCTCAAGCCTTGACAAGTCAACTTTTGGGTTAAATTTCTTGTAGACTTTCAGGATAGAACTGGACAAATTTTTAATGGGAAAAATCAAATGTATGCAAGAAACATAATAACTATTTGATCAGATGAAATACAATTTATTATATGTACTGAAAATTAATTTCCTTACTTGCACAATGATTGAGGTGAAAAGGATATTTCTGGTAAAACGGCAAAATTTTCTTATCTAGCATTCAGAAACATTAATACCTCTCTCTAACCCATGGCCACACAATCCTGTATTTTTATATGCTGAAGAATGTAAGTCATTGCTTGAAAACATTAACATCTTTCAATTTAAACTAGTCTAAAATTTTGTCGTGTGGAAAGGGTTAAACAACTAGACTTTCAAATTAAGAGGTGGTGGTTTGTACGCAAAATATCAATGTGCAAGCATACTCAATTCTGTAGACGCGAAAACACATTACAAACAGATTATAAGGGATAAAAATTGCCCCCTTAACTAATTTTCCTACAATTATAAAACCGCTTACCTAATATGAAATACATGATAACGAATTGATTGACTTTTGATCGTACTTCACCATAAAAGATACAGATATCGTTTAGTAACTTGACAACTTCGATGTGGAGGAATTCCCTTACAGATCGTGTAGGCATGCGATTGGTTGGTTGATAAACAACGTGTAACGATGGGAAAGGGGTTTCCCTACTTCTACCGAATGCCCCGATCGATAAATACCAAAGTATTTACAACCCGTATTAACGATATAAATCTGCAGTAGTCATTCTTTGTTTTATAATATACTAGGGTAGAAACACCTCTGTTCTAGATTCACATGGTATGAAATTAAAATTAAGTTCTATAATAGGTATTTCAGCCGTGTGAGGTATGAGCATCGTTGGTTCAGTGGTAGAATGCTCGCCTGCCACGCGGGCGGCCCGGGTTCGATTCCCGGACGATGCACATTTTTTTCTCATTACGTGATAGCACACATCACTTAAGTTATTTAAATGTCGAAGGTTTACTTGATTTTCAGATAAAAAAATTCAACTTTTGATTCTATGCAACTTACTCGGAATCCTAACATTTCAAATGCCGGTTTCTCCAAGACTTCAGAAAGCGAGGAAATGGAAATAGCATGTATCTATCCAAGAAGACAAAAAAAGGAATTTCCATCACCTTGAAATTGTCGTCCGCTGCTTCTTTCAATTCTGATTAGTCTCAAATTTTGTTCTGAAATCATTTTAGTTCACCTACATGAGTACGATGTGCTCTTGGTGACTCTACTGTGATCAGTCATCGTCCGTCACAACCACAATAAAAAAATTCTCCTCCTAAACTAACCATGGCGGAGTTGCAACCAATTGCAACCAAACTTCACAGAAATGATTCTTCGGGCATGCTCTTTCAAAATACTCTAAAATAATTGAAATCCAATTGAAACTCTGGTTTCCAAGGCAACCGAAAAAAATGTTTGAAAAATCTTCTCCTCGAAATCATAAAGCTTAGAACTTTTATATTTTTGTATGAATCATGATCTATTGTCATAGAATATACTTCAAAGAATTACCGTACTGTAAAAAATAGCTCTTTTCTATGCGATCCCTGATTTTACAGGACTCTTTGAAAATATTCTCCTACTAAACCACAAGGTTTAGAGCTTTGATAGTTGGCACGAATCCTCATCTATCAACCCTATACCAAAATACTTCAAAGAATTATTGTATTATGAAAATTAGCCCTTTTCTGTACGATCCCTGATTTTACACAGGAATAAAGAAGGAAATATTTGAAAATCTTCTACGAAACCATGCGACCTAAAGCTATGCTATTCGGTATGTATCATAACTTATTGATCTTCCTCCAAAATATTTCAAAGATTTACTCTTTTCTGAAAATCAGCCCTTTTTATACGATCCCCGATTTTATTTATGACTGATAAAGAAGGCCTAGTTTAATCCTTCTTTATTTGACCCCCCCCCCCCAATTAACCACCCGCTGAGAATTTAACGACTTTATCTGGTAAGGAAGCGTTATACAGTATACAAGGGGTTAATTCTGCTGTATTACAATTGATAAGTGTGGCATATATTTGCACTTTCTTTGTAACTAATTTGTCTCTTGAAATTAATTTTGAATCTTATTTGGTTATAATTGTTCATGAACAATGAGTCCTCATTTTTAAGACTTTTTCAAAGTGAAAGAGACGTAAAAATACAAACTATTAAGCTATTGATATCATTACAGATCAGAAATAGCAACAGGAATAACTTGGATAGACAAAATTGAGAAAAGAAGAGAAATCATTGATTTTTCTGATTTCCCCTTTCGTATCAATATTTCAACACTTTTTCTTTTTTATCAAAACAAACCTTTTTAGTTTGTAAAACTATTCGGGAAACACTTCAATATTCTAGGCCAGGAGATAAATCAAAAGGGAGAAAAAGTATTTTACCAGAATTCTTACTTTACCACAATGTTTGAAGAAACTGTTTAACAGACTAAATTACAAAAAAGTAGTGCATGCAAATTTCTTTCAATTACATTCAATCCAGCAATTTGCAACTAAGTCATTTTCATTTGGTAATTTGACATTGATTTGAAACTTTAAAGGCATAAAAAATAAGATAAAATAAAAAAAAAACTAACTTGACTTTGTATTCTATCAAATTCTCATCAGCATAAAGCTAATGTGCAGCTATTGCATAATATTGAAAAATTTTAACCATGGTCATCAATGGAATATACAAGATGATTAACCCCCTGGTGTGATTTACAGATAAGGCAATTAGCTTATCAGTAGGGGTCCACCATACACAACATTCCTTAAACTAGGTCTTTAAAAAAACTTCTTTTGCAAAAGCGTTATGGTTTATATCACCACCCAATCGACCAATCGCGAGTGTCAATCGCGGAATCAACCGAACAATCAAACCATTTATACATCATAGTATGTTGAAATTTTATAGATATGTGAATTCAAGTATCAAAATTACTCTTAAATTAGATTAAGATTATCAAGGAATGTTTCTCACTAAGAACCAATTAAATATATGATACGTAAAGCATGCTGTTGGAGGGTGCGGTAGTGTTTTAACCCATTCCAACACAGCAAAATTTTAGACTGGTCCAAATCAAAAGATGCTGCAGACGACAATTTCAAGTAGATGGAATTTTGAACTTTTTCGTCGTTTTGGATAGAAAACATTGTGGATAATGAAGAAATTGCTTGATACAAGCAATTTCTTCATTTTCCACAATGTTTTCAAAAGCTATTTTCTTGAGGGGCGTAAAAAGGAAGGATTGAGTTGGAATGGGTTAAGCGCAGATACATTATATCAGCATTTATGATAGAAGCGGCATATACGTTGTTAGTAGTTCACACATTTCTCCAGCTTCTCTTCCATGTTGTATATAATGCTGTTGGATTGTTTGTCTATATGTCACCGTTCGTTTTATTAATTGTATGTTTGTATTTCATATGACAAGAACTATAAAGTTTAAGCTATCCTATCCTATCCTATCCTATCCTGTCCTGTCCTGTCCTGTCCTGTCCTATCCTATCCTATCCTATCCTATCCTATCCTATCCTATCCTATCCTATCCTATCCTATCCTATCCTATCCTATCTATCTTAAAAAAAAATCTTCTTCAAACCATGAGGCATAGAGCTTTGATATTTGGTATATATCATCGCTTATTTACTCTGTTCCAAAATACTTCAGAAAATGACTCAACTCTGAAAATTAGCCCTTTTTGTGGGATGTTGGGTTTACAAAGGATTAAAGGCGAAAAAAATAGTTTTCTCTAAAACCGTTAGGTGTAGAGCTTTTATAACATTTTATATGTATACATCATAAAATATGTTGCTATCATATTCAGGTGAGCGGTAAAGGACTATCATAGTCCTCTTGTTTAGATTTTAGGTTAGGGATTAAGAAGCTGCTTAGCGCAGTCCTGTTGAGTGATGGGATATTCACCTGTCTTGATATCATGTCTTTCCCATTTTCAATTGCTTTTCGTATTATGTATCTATTTAGGGTTGTAATGCTATAAGCATTGGTTCGCCCCGTGAGCTCAGTTGGTAAAACACTCGACCGTTCAAAGACTCATGTGTTTCTAAAATGCTCAAATTTCTTCTGGTTATGAGTTAAACAAGAAGATGTTTGCCAAATGGGTTAAGGCATGAAACATACGTAAGGCTCCAAAGGGGGGGGGGCGTCAAATAGTTCCAGTGTGAAGGAACGGGTTTGAATTTATAGAACAGAACAGAACAGAACATAACTTTATTTACATCCAGGTACAAATCAGTGTACAACATGGACAAAAATCAAATACACATGGAGTAGTACTATTTTGGTTCCGATTCAATGTATTAATACTATTAGCATTTATTTATTTTCCGTAGGGATAGATTCTCTGGTATAAAAGGTAACTGAATGATTTATGATCGAAATGGGAATAAACGAATATCGCTTTGGTCCGAGCGCCTCGCAAACACACCTTATAACAAGCTGTTATTACGAAGCACTCGGGAAAAATTTGGACAGTTGAAAACCCCCGCTTCCTCGCCTTATTAGAAACGAAAAACAAGGACGAGTAAGGGAGTTATAGTTATTACTTTTTTAAGAGCATATGTCCTAAGTATTTAAATATTAATACTTGTTGATTACATTAAAAATGTATATAGTATAAATTTCGAGAAGTGCCAAACTTGCGATGCTGATCAAGGCAACGTTGGAGCAATTTTACAACCTCGCAACTGCTTAAGTTACGAGGTTTCAAAACAACATCCAACGCTGTCTAAACAACGTTTGATTTTATCATTACGAGGCCTTCGGGTGAAATATATTTTGGCTAAGTGAAAAGGGGGAGAGAGAGAGGGGGAGAGAGAAAGAAAGAGAGAGAGAGATAGAGACAGAGAGCAAGAGAGAGAGCAAGAGAGCGAGAGAGGCAGAGACAAAGAGAGAGAGTTATATACAATCTTCAAAATAAAAGTGGTTTGGGAGTAAATTCAAAAAGTGTAATATAATATTGCCAAAGAAAATCATGGGCTAACTGCTTGTTAATTTGAACGTCGGGCTTTTTTCAAATCAATATTGTATGCAAAAATGGTGCAAATTTATTCACTTAGTGACTATATTTACGACAGTTTTACAACAATATATCGTAAGTTATTTATAGTTGTGTAGCTAAGTGATATCACGTGACTTCTCGATGCACGCTTTTTCACATAGTTCACTTACTCGGATCAGTCAATGAAAATTCCATTGTTGAAGATTTTACGCTACTTTGTTTGTTTTTATTGGATTGAATTATTGCCTGCAATTAGGATTAGGTGAGTAAAGTTCCTTTTAAGATCTACATCGTAGGTATAGTACTACATTTATGAATGAGTTTTGACCCATTACTTTTATTGCATAGTCCCATGGTTCTTTACACACCATTGAAATTGTTATTGAAATGATATGTTTGTGTTTTTTTTTGTTTGTTTTTTTTAATTACTATAGCGCAGCTCCAGACAAGGTGGCTCACGGAATGCCATTGGTCCGGAACTTCACTATCAGGTTTTAAATCAATCTTAGTATGCAAAAATGTTACATGATTACAAATTATCACTTGAACATAACAATGACAATGACACAGCACAGGAAACTTTGTTGAAAAATGAGAAAAGACATAACGTCTTCAACTACCATAATGATTGCCTTGATATTTACAACATATAAATGTGTTCTAGTAGACCAGATTCGTAGGGTGTCAGGGCACAACCTTAGGTGACAATGAAAAATATTGGCATTTATAACAGTTATGCATGTCTAGCCCTTTACTAATTTGTTTTGTTTGTTTTGATGGGGTTCTACACCGCTTTCAACAATCTTTCAGTAATATCGCTGCAGTTGGGGCATTTTTACTAATTTTTTTCATGCTCATTGATTTAGCTACAATATTTTAAGGGAAATGGATAAAGGCAAAGGTTGACATATTGGACATTGTCAACTCATTTTGAAAACCTATACACAACTGTAGTTACATTGTTCTTGAGTCACTTTTGCCAAAGTAATGCATTGGGGTGTAGAAATATAAGATTTGCTGTAGACAAACAAAAAAAAAATAGAAAACATTGAGGTAAAAGGAGAAACTGTCTTTTTTTTTACAGCAATTTCTCCTCTTCTCTCACGTCTTCTATTACCACTTGGTACTTATATTGAATATCGGACAGTTTGAAGATAAATTTCTAAATGATAGCATATTCTACAATTTAGCCACCACATATGAGAGAAAGAGATTGAATTTGGGCATAGTTCATTCATTTTTCAAAATAAAAACATTTTGTTTAAAAACAACAACAACAATGACAAGAAAGAACAACAACAACGAAATAAGAAGGCAATGGTGAACCAGTTGAGATTTTGGACATTCTCATCTCGCTCCGAAACTTTGCAACTACAGCTAGCCTGGCTGTGGCCACACAGTTACGGAGGTACAATGAGCACATTGACGTTTTGTTTAGCAGCCTGTGCATTTACTTGTGCCTTCTACAGTGTGAATCTATTTACAATTTCAGCAGACTACAGATTTGTCAAATGCTGGTTACTCCGCATTGGGGAAAAATAACAAATATACCTTATGATTAGGGTCAAAATCAACATTTTCTATGTGCTATCATATTTTGCCATAAAACAATCAAATATTTTTAGAAAAGGATAAGTTTATAGGTATGTTGACAATATTTGTTAATAATGTATACATATAAATTAATAATGTTTGTAAATCATGGGGGTTATTGGGGTGCCATGGGGGGTTAATTTTCATTGCATTTATCTAGTATTACTTTAAGAAAGCAGCTTAGTTGTTTGAGCTTTTTGCTTGAGCTTGTATGAAAAAGAGCTTTGATATTATTTTCATATCGTTGCAGTTCTGTTAGATATCTTTTGCGATCATCATTGAGGAAGGGACATTGAAACAAGTAATGGGTTTCAGAGCCAACAGCATTTAGGTTACAGAAACTACACAGTCTGTTTTCAAGGAGGGTTCCATCATACCGGCCTGTTTCAATAGGCAACTGGTGATTAGCTGTTCTAAATTTAAGAATGGGTAAGTATTCATTTTTGTTTAGGGTTGTCAAGTATTCTTCAAAGATAGGGTAATCTTTAAAGCTTAGATAAATTCTTCCTTTATTTGAGGCTGTTAATTCTTGATGCCATTTTTGTTTGAATTGGTCTATTAGTATCTGTTTTAATATTTTATGAATATTTTCTTGGGTAATAGTAAATTGATTCTCCCATAAATCTGGTCTTCCTGCTGTAGTTAAGATTTCTTTTATTTTATTTGGCCACTTAAAATTGATTTGTGTTTGGGACACCATGTACTTATATACTTTGAGAGATATTTTGTCTGTTTTACCTACAATTAGTCTATTCCAAAATGACAACATTCTAGACATGATAGTTATAGAGATAGGGTAACGTCCAAGTTCTCCATACAGAAAATTGGAAGGGGTTGATTTCCTGCACCCTGTTATTCTTTTGAGGAATTTTAAATGTATTTTTTCTAACATTTCAGTATTCTCAAAACCAAAGACTTCAGAGCCATATGTGAGGATAGGGACTACTGTGTGGTCAAACAGTTTAAGAACAAGGTCGATGGGAAGATCAGAGTTATTGGTTTTGGTGAACAGAAAATGTAGAGCCTTATTTGCTTGCTCTGAAATGTGCTTGCGTGCTCTTAGAAAAGATCCGTTGCTGGAAAAGGTAACACCAAGGTAATGATAACATTTTTGTATTTCTAGGGCTTGGTCACCAAAAGAAAAGGAGAAGTTTGTTGTGGTTCTAGAACCAAAGACCAGAACTTTAGTTTTATTTGTATTAACCTGCAGGTGCCAGTTTTTGCAGTATTCAGAAAAAACGTTCAAGCTATTTTGAAAATCAAATGCATTATCAGACAATATAATAGTGTCATCTGCGTAGAGCAAAACAAGTAGTTTAAGCCATAATGTTATATCTGCTGTTTCATTTAGCTCGACACCGAGGGCACCACTAGACTCTAAGTATGACTGTAAATCATTTAGATAAAGGGAGAATAAGATGGGTGATAAGTTTTCACCTTGACGTACCCCTATCTCAGATATAAAAGTATTAGAGAAGGATCCATTTGATTTTATGCATGATTTGATATTTTTATACATGTTGATAATTACTCTTAAGAAGTTCCCATTTATGTTGTTCAGAATTAGTTTGTGCCAGAGGCCGTTTCGCCAGACTTTATCAAAGGCTTGTGAAAAATCAACAAATGCTGTGAAAAGTTTCTTTTTCTTTTTTTTGAGTATTTCAAATAAGGAATGAAGGGTGAAAATTTGATCACAGCATGAGTAGTTTTTCCTAAAACCGGCTTGGTTTTCTTCTAATATTTTATTTTCTTCTAAATATGTGTTTAATCTATTGTTAAGGACTGCAGTGAATAATTTTCCTAGACAACTTAAGATTGTAATAGGTCTATAGTTGTTAGTGATCTTAGGGTCTCCTTTATTTTTGAAAATTGGGATAATTGTGCCTTCTAGCCATGACTCCGGTATTATACCAGTAACGAGCACAGTATTAAATAGTTTACAGTATAGTTCCAAGAAGATGTCTTTTGTTGATTTGATATATTCATTTAGGATTTTATCGAATGGGCTTGGTGATTTTGAATTTTTCAAGCTGGTTATGCATTTGAGAATTTCAGTTTCTGTAATTTTTGCGTTCAAAAAAGCATTTGTATTGTTGTTATTATCAAAGTCATGATTAAATCTATTATCTTCAATACTATTTTTATTTATTTTCTCGAAATAATTATAAAATTGTTCAACTGTCGGTTGGTCGGAGCCTTTTTTCTTTGGTTTTATATTTTTTAGGAATTTCCAATACTTTTTTGGGTTTTTGTCATTCAAATCTCTTAATTTTTTGCTTTGTTTATCCTTTTCTTTATTTTTGAAGTAGTGTATTGTTCTTTTGTATTCTTTGCTTGTTTGTTTAAGTTTTACCTTGTTTTGAAGATTTTTGTTATTATGATATTTATCCTTTGCTTTATGATATTTCTCTCTAGCTTGGTGGCATTGTGGACCAAACCATGGCTGGTTATTTGGGTATGAGAAAAAGAAACCATGACCTGAGTTACTGTTTGGAAAGGAGACCTTTGCTGACTGCTCAAAGATAGATTGAATTTCATTGGTTATGCGTTCAATTGTGCACTTTGATTGCGGGTAAGTATTTAGCTCATTTATTAATCCTTGCACTTTGTTTTGGTCGATATTTTCAATAAAATCAGATTCGAGTGAGGGCACCCATTTTGGTCTATTTTCTGTGTGTGGAATATCATTAATTACTGGAGTTTGCTTTTCAATTTTGATTTCCCATACAAGAATATTATGTCCGTCAGAAAGAAGTGGGTCAGTTTCAATGATTTCAAAATTATTCAGAATTCTGAAACAGTCTGGCGTGGCAATGACGTAGTCTATAATGGATTTATCTCTAAAAGTAAGCTCTCCCACACCTTTATCTAAGAATACTCTCCCATTTAGGATAAAAAGGTTATTATTTTTACAAATATCAAGGAGTTTAAAACCGTTTGCATTTGTACATTTATCTTTTGATTTTCTTTCCAGATCAATGGACAGGCCTTCAAGAATCTTGTATTTATGAAGTTCGAGCTGTACATCAAGATCAATTTGGAGAGACTCATTGATGTGGGTGTCTGATATGACGAAATCTCTCATTGAACCTACTCGACAATTTGTATCTCCGGCTAAATAAACATATTTGTATTCTGAACATTTTTCAAGAATTTCATTCTCTAACATGGAAAAGTGCTCCTCTGTGAAAAAACGGGACGATTCTGGTGGTACATAGAGGGAACAAAGAATTATATCTTGCTCTAGTTTTATGTATTCTTTATCCAAGGATAACCACAGACCATATTCGGATGAGTTAGGGATATGATTCACATACGGGGCTAAGTACTCTCTGACGTACACCCCAATTCCCCCAGATTTTCGCTTGTAAGCTTGGGCTCTACATTTAGAGAAAAAAATATAATTATCAATGTCGACTATATCTGAGCTATCAATATGAGTTTCGCTTACACAAAGAATATCATAATCGTTCAATAGGTTTACAAATTCAGGATACAGCAGCCGTTTTTTCAATCCATTTACGTTCAGCGATCCGAGTTTTAGTGTTTTTAAATGTTTATTATATACGGGATCTATCCCTGCGTTCTCCTATCTGGAGGGGCTAGCACTATAGTTCACCTGTTGAGTATTACGTTGTGTAGTGTTAGTGAATCCCGATTGTTGTTCTTCGGTGCCAGAAGGAGGATCGGACCAAGGAAGAACCTAGAAATTGATCGCAACAAGCACAATTCGTCTTTGAGATTAACATTTCCTTTCTTGTAACACTTCAAGATATATCGTCGTTGGGTGAACAAAATGTCGTAAATTAAGCTTTATTCGAGCTGTCTTTACGACGTTTTGGTCGCCCACCGACGATATGTATTGTTGTTCCTTTACCGCAATTGCATCCCCGAGGCTTTACCAATTATGACTATATTTCTATGATTACGTTCGTATACAATACTAAGAGTCCGAATCATACATGTAGCCTATTAAGAATCCTTACTTTAACACAGTACCGGTCGACCAAATTTCAGACTTTTCAAAATTGAAGGATGTTTCAAAAGATAATTTCAAATTGTCTAAATTCAAGAAATATTTGTCCTTAAGAGTAAACGGCATTATGGATAATGAAGAAATCACCTGTTATAAGATTTTTGTGGGGCATGATTGTGGGATTGTGAGTAATAGATTAACCCAGTACCAGGACTTAATTCTTTGACCGGCCCAATGAAATTGAAGGAGATTACCCCCCCCCCTCCGTAACACTACTTTCTTTTTTCTAAAGAAACCGAACTTATGAAATTGAGTCACTGTAAAGGGTTAAAGTAACAGTAGGTTTAAAAATCAAAGTTCTCTTAGCTAGCAAAGCATGGTTTTGTTAAGTGATCTTCTTTGTTATAAATAAACGAGGTTAAGGAACACAGGAGTTAACCCATTACAACATAACAAAATCTTAGACTTATTAAAATTGGAAGAAGTTGACTACCTCAAGTTGGTGGAATTTAGAAAATCTTTGCATTGTAGGGTAGAAAAGATTGTGGACATTGAAACAAGTACTTCATTGTCCACGATGTTTTCCAAGGCTTTTTTCTTGAGGTCAGAAAAAAGAGGGATCGAGTGGGAATGGGTTAAATAGCATGCTCTAGAAGAAGTTCTTTACAATTTGAATAAAGTCAATTCATGTGGCCATACAAGCAGTGCACACAGTGAAGACTCTGATCAGACTCGTTTTGAACACTTTGCTAGCTAAAAATTTGTCACAAACAATTTCTTCATTTTACATAACGTTTTTCTTATTGTTTTTCTTGAGAGGCGACAAAAAGCGTCACTGTGTGGAAATGGCAACACTGCAAGTGTCGTCTTCTTTTCTGATGTTTACTTTTCGACTGATGTCTTGTAAAATTAACTGTTTATATCGGGTACAGAACCTTAATTACATTAATAATTTCATTACAAATTATGGCTAAGCAAGATAGAAGTCAGTTATATTTCTTTGCAGATTTATAGGTTGACATTATTCAATAGATGAAGTATTAATAAAGTTGCGTAAAAACCCATTCAATCTATCAATCAGTCAATCGATAGATCATTATTTGCCTTAGGAAGCGGTAAGTTTTAGACCAATCAATACGATAGAGAAGAAAAAATAATGTAGTGTCGCACATCTGTGTTATTTCTTCAGGAGGAACGCCAAGTGTCAAGAAATGCCAATATTTAATAAATTTCTGTCCCAGACATTTTAAAACCAATATTTTTTACGAGACCAATAAGGCACCACAGAAAATACCCCTCGACATCAAAAAGCGATAATCGCCAGTAGGGAGTGTATGAAACAAATCACGTGACAGCATCCGGCACGCGCCACTCGAGGTATTTGTTTACCTGTCATTGATATTATAATGTGACGGCCACGCGCCGGTGCATCGAAGCGTAAACAATGATGACTACATTAACGGTAAATCCCGACCGAAAATGGGCAGATGTTTTTCCGTTTGGAGACTGAGTTGACACGATGGCAGCCATAATTTTATATTCGCGTTCAGCGTGACACGAATATTTAATACCGACGTGTTTTCCGTTTATTAAACCATTCCCATTAAATCCCGTCTTTTTACGTCCCTGAAGAAAAGGCTTCGAAAAAAATTTGTGGACATAATAGAAATTACTAGTGTCAAGTAGTTTCTTTACTGATTTGAATGATTCTACAAAAACAAATGAAAAGAATAAATAAAAAATCATCTTCATCTTTGAGTTTGGACCAGTCTAAAATTCTGTCATGTGGGAATGTTTTAAGAGGGAATAAATTACGCCAAGAAAACTATAGTATGGCCCCGAAATTGCATCTAATTTTGTAATCGAACTTCAATCTAACCTTTACAGACGATAACATTCTAACTCTATATATCGCCTAAGATTTGTACAAATTTTTCGCAAAACACTTATCAACAACATCTCATATGTACTCTACTTATATAACAACAGTACTCTGCTTGTTAATTAACCCACTCCAACTCAATCCCTCCTTTTTACGCCCTTCAAGAAAAAAGCTTTGGAAAACATTGTGGAAAATGAAGAAATTGCTTGTATCAAGCAATTTCTTCATTATCCACAATGTTTTCTATCCAAAAAGGTGAAAAAATTTAAAATTCCATCAACTTGAAATTGCCGTCTGCATCTTCTTTCAATTTGGACCAGTCTAAAATTTTGTCAATTGGGAATGGGTTAAATATTATTAATTCATGTTTATAGGTTTTGTGTCTATGTTACACTGTTACGTACCTGGATGTAAAATAAGTTCTACTTAAAAAATAACCGTGCTCTGTTTGTATAACGACCGTACTCTGTATCACCGGAAACGTAATAAGTTTGGGACATTTATCAGACTGCTATTTTACATTATACCTTTGATCACATGACCTTCAGTTGTGACCTTGAACTTGGGAGTATGTAACACAACTTTATGCATGACACTAAGGGAAAAACTGTGCCATATAATTTTGAAATCTGCCAATTAACCCATTCCCACACAAATTTTTAGAATTTTAGACTGGTCCAAATTCGTAGGAATTGCAGAAGACAAATGAAAGTTTATGAATTTTTTCAACTTTCTGGGTCAAAACATCGTGGAAAATGAAGAAATAGCTTGTTATAAGCAATTTCTTCATTTTTCACTATGTTTTTTTTAATTGTTTTTCTTGAGGGAGGTTCAAAAGCGTCACTGAGTGGGAATGGATTAATGTAGAAGATCCAGTAAAGAATTGGACACCAACAACCACCTTTCCAAATCTATATTTAGTTTACCCGTATAAGGGCTCCACCTGCCTGAACCAGCCAGTAAACTCTACTCCTCTGCCCCCAAATTAATCCAACCCATTACCAGACAACAGTATATTGGACTGGTCGAAGGCAACAGAAGTTGCAGCTGACAATTCAAAATTGATACAAATCAGCAAATAGGTGCCAAATACGGTATAACCCAATCCCACAGGATAAGATTTTAGACCAGTCCAAATTCAAAGAAGCTGCAGACGACAATTTTAAGTTGATGAAATCTATAAAATCTTTGTCTTTTTGGGTAGAAAACATTGTGGATAATGAAGAAATTGCTTGTAACAAGCAATTTCTTCATTTTCCACAATTGTTTTCAAAAGCTTTCATATTGAGGGGCGTTTAAAAGCGTCACTGTGTGGGAATGGGCTAAAACACCGTGAGTAATAAGTAATTGCTTATTACAAGCAATAACTCCTATTCTTATAGCGTTTTCTAATACTACATTTTCTCATTGCATTGATCACAGAAAATAAAAACAAACATAAAAAAATTAGTAATATGCAAAGGGTTATATGAAGGCAAACATTTTGTGAAAAGTTCATCTAATTCCTTCTAGAATTATATATCAAGTTGGAAATGGGACAGAAAGACAGACAGAAACTGACAAAACTGTTAGAAAAAACACAGATGTTCACCTTCAGATGCATACAAAATAAGCCGTTTGCTCACTATGACCCTTTTTGATGCCCTCAAGAAAAAAGAATGAAAACATTTTGGAAAATGATTGACTTGCTTGTAACAGGCAATTTCTCCACTATCTATATTGTTTTCTACTCCAAATGTACTTATTTCAAAAAATGTCATCAACTAAAATTTGCAACATCTTTAAATTTGGACCAGTCTAAAATTTTGTCATCTGGTAATGGATAAAGCAGTTTCTTTCAAAATGCATTACCATAAGCTTTATTACAACAAAAACATAATTTGCAACAAAATTTACTAAAAGACCAAAGTCTGCATCTGGCCCAGGATAAAATATATTTGAAGACAAAACCAGGAGGACAATGCAAACGAGAGTAAATCTGATACACTGGAACAGATACCTTGACCCATTGCAACACAACTCCACTCTTTGATGCCCAGTTCAAGAAAACAATTTTGAAAATGTAGAAACTGCTTGTAACAAGCAATTTCTATATTTTCCGCAATGATTTCTATCCAGAGAGACACATAAATATTTGGAATTCTATCAACTTGAAATTGTTGTCAGCAACTTCTTTCATTTTGGACTAGTCTTAACCCATTCCGACACAGTGATGCCTTTGGACGCGCCTCAAGAAAACAATAGGGAAAACATTGTGAAAAATGGAGAAATTGCTTGTCACAAGCAATTTCTTCACTTTCCACAATGTTTTCTACCAAGAAAGTTGAAAAGATATACAATTTCATGAAATTCAAATTGTCGTCTGCAACTCCTTTCAATTTGGACCAGTCTAAAATTTTGCCGTCTGGTAAATGGATTAATTTTTGTTGTCCAGTAAAAGGTTAAACCTTCAAATATGATATGAAAAGAAATCTTGATTTAGATTAATTCATTACCAAATAACAATATCTTTGACTGAACCAAATCCAAAGAAGAATTTTAAGAAGGAGAAATTTAAAGAATAATCTTTGTCTTAACAAGACAAGAAAACATTCCAAACAATTGAGAAATTGCTTAATTCTTTATAAAGCTAATTTAGTCTCTCTTATTGGGGACCATAAAAAGTGGAATAGAGTGGAAATTTGTTAACCAATTACTATAAAATCTGACATTTTGTTGTTTTTAGAAGAACAGCTATAAAACATTTTGGATAAAGAGAAATTGCTTTTAACAAATTTTCTGTTCCTTGCAATTCTTTCTTTGCTATTCAGCTTTTATTTTTCAGAGTAAATGAAGTCTAAATCTTCTTTCAATTTGTTTTTGTCCAAAATTATGTCCTCCAGCAATGTGTTAAGCCATTAACTAGCACACATTTCATTTTGAATAATCATAATTGTAACAATTATAGTAATGATACTGTAGTGTTGCATATATACTTTCTTAAGATTTTGACAATTTTCACCATTTTCTTTCTTTTACAAATTCATGACTTCATTAACCCATTACCAGATGACAATAATTTTGACTGGTCCAAATTGAAAGAAGTTGCAGACGATAATTTTAAATTGATAAAATTTTCAAAATCTTTGTCTTTTTTGCAGAAAACACTGTGGAAAATGAAGAATTTGCTTGTATCAAATGACACAGATTTTTAAAGTTTATAAACTTAAAATTGTCGTCTGCAACTTCTTTGAATTTGGACTGGTTTAAAATTTTGTTGTGTGGAATGAGGTTAACTAGCTGGCCGCTCACAAACCATTCCCGTCAGTTCTTACACAGTGAGCCATAGGGATTTGAACCTTTGACCCCCAACTCCCAACGTGGACACACTAACCACTCAAGCACAGGACATACAAAGGTCACTTTATTAAGAACTGATTATAATCATAAGAATAATATCAGCAAAAGCCACCAGGTACAACTGGTGATCGATTCTGATATCAAACCGATTTCCCACTACTAGGACAAATGCACTTAAAAGCACTATGTACAAGCAACTATCATTGTAAAAGGTAAGTCTTGTTCATAGCTAGCAGGTTGGTCCATAAAATTATTAAAATATCAAAGGTAATAATAAAAGATGTGTTTGAAAAAACACAATGCCCCGGCAACACGACTAAACATGTGACCTTGGTATGTGACCTTGACCTTATCACATGACCTTGACATGAGGAGATGCGTATTGTGGAGATGTATCATCATACCAAATATGAGCATTGTATCTTGAGAAGGCTGGTAGTAATTGGTAATGTTAAGTTTTTTGGTTAAGTTTTGCAGACAGACAGACAGACGGACAAATGGACAACGGTAAAACAATATGCACTAGATCTTTCAATGTGGGGGTATAAAAAGTTTTAATCTTGTTGACCCATAACTTAATCAACCCATTCCCAAACAATGATGCTTTCTGACGCCTGTCAAGAAATACAATTTGGAAAATGTTGTGTAGAAAGCAATTTCTTCATTTTTTACATTTTTTTTTTACCCAGACAATTCAAAAAATCTATTATTCCAAAATTTTTAAATTATCTTCTGCAACCCCTTTCAATTGGGACCAGACTAAAATTTGCACAAGTCCCACACAATTTTCATGTCCCTCCAGAATAACATTTGGAAAACCATTGTGGAAAATGAAGAAATTACAAATAACTTTAACATTTGAGTGTTTTAAACTTTGGCTGACATTCATGTAAAGCATTTTTGTTGGTCTGTTGACTCAAAGGTTGTAACTACAGCTTTTCAGACTGTATTGGGACATTTAGGTCACCAGCCAACAATTTTTACTTTTCTACTACATGTAACTGACAATAAATTTTGCACATATCTAAGAGAAACTTTCTGTCAGAGTTCAGTGGGTGAGACTAGTGATATGTTTACCCTTGTCATGCTGAACCCAGAATATTCCGGTTTAAGCAGGAGGTATAGACAAAGATCAGCCTGCACATAAGTGAAGTCTGATCTTAGTCTACACCTCCTGCCTGTCCTTTTCAAACAAGAGTAGTTAATGGAATTAATTTTGAGAAGAAGTATTACTCATTGAACAAGTACTACTAGTGCTTTCAGCCCTTTGATTTTAAAGCAATTTTGAAAAATATCTTATTCAGCATGACAAGGATTAATTTGCATTTAAAATGAATAATTAGTTGTTGTATAGAAAAAAAAACCTTTGTTTGAAAAGGAGAAACAACTATTGCTACATATAATTTTTCCTTTCTCACAATCTTTTCCACAGCTTTATTTTTTCAGCACATAAATTTGGTAATTGGTTAACCATGTCTCATTTCTTTTTAATTTTAAAGTTGGTCCAAAGACATTGCAGACCACAATGAAAAGTGAGTGCAATTTAAAAAAGGAACCATACTTTGTGGTAGGAAATAGTGTGAGAAAAGAAGAAAAGGCTTGTTAATCAACTTCTTCCTTCTTCACACTATTTTCCTAATTATAAAATCACAAGGACATAAAATCCAGGGACTGTACAGGAAAGGGTTAACTTGAAGTTGGATCCTTGTTATTGACTCTGAAAGGTTTCACAGTGGCTGATTCTCGCTCTGGTTTATGATTCAGTCTGTTCAGCTGTGGACTTGAAAAGTGTGGCAATGTCGTTGACTTGCTGCGTAATGTCTGCAGTTCTGATGCCCAGTTTTGTACTGCATCAGTCTGAAACTTACCTGAAAAAGAAATAATAAAAATTGTTGTTGTTTTTTTTGTTACCTTTTTAACCCATTACCAAACTGCAAAATTTTAAACTGAAAAGTGTTGCATATAACAAATTAAAGTTTATGAAATTTTACATTTTTTCAACTTATTGGGAAGAAATTATTGTAGAAAATGAAGAAATTGTTTGTTGCAAGCAATTTCTTCATTTTACAGAATGTTTTCCCTATTGCTTTTCTTGGGGGTGTCAAAATCCATCATTGTGTGGGAATGGGTTGAAGCCTCCAATGATAATACAAATGTAACTGATTATGATCAATTTACTAACTAGAATGTTCACAAATTAACCTCATTCAATTAACATATTCATTTAACCCATTCCCACTCAAGAAAATTTTTGACTGGTCCAAATTTTTAGAAGTTGCAGACAACAACTTTTAGTAGGTAAAATTTTAAAAGTGATAATGAAGAAATTGCTTATGACAAGCAATTTCTTCATTTTACACAATGTATTCCCAGTTGTTGTTTTTTTCCAGGACCATCAAAAAGCGTAATTGTGTTTGAATGGGTTAAGAAACAGCGAGAATATTTTTTTTTTCATTGAAAAACTTAACCAAACTGTATCAATACTTGAAGCAAATTCATACCTTTGTGTGATTCTAGGCTTATACCTCAATTAAAACAAAAACATATTCTCACCATTTCTTAAATGAATATGTTATTTGAATGTGACTAATTTGTAAACATAAGCATAAGCATAATTTAATGCCCTCAAGCAAAACAAAAAATAACATTTTACTTATTATGAGTACAATTTTATGGATCTACTTTTTGCGCTAGCATAATCGTTGTGTGCTAAAAATGTATTCATGGAAGCATGAAAAAAAAAGCCAATTTAAATACCTGAATCTTGATACACGAAACTGAAATTAAACAAGAGGACCATGATGGTCCTAAATCGCTCACCTGAGGCATCTGCAAATTACAGTACTCTTTGGTATAGAGCAACTTTTTGTATAAAAAAGACACAACTTGAGTAAAATAACTAAAACAAATATAAGGTTTTAGGCTTTGTACAAAACAATCCAGTAATACTTTAGAATAAAAATGAATGCCTTTGGCTTTATAGTTCAATCCATTACCAAACTATCCCAGAATTTGTCGTCACCCTCAGGGAAAAAAGGTTTGAAAAAGCATTGTGAGAAAGTGAGTGACAAGCAATTTCTCCATTTCTCACAGTGTTTTCTACCCTCAAATTCTTTGTATTTAGATTACACTCAAACTCTAATTACTGTCTGCAAATTCAATGGGTGTAATTTTAGCAACCTTGGTAGAGAACAATCTTGATGTACTATAAATCAAATATGAATGCTTTACAACTTATACATGAGGAGTGGAAAATATTTGAACATGCTCTTATTGGGCGTTTTTATAACATTGGATGCCTTGGGAAAGGCCATGTTTATCCAAAGGATATAAACATGGTTGATAACAATAATGTTATCCTATGTTTTTTATGTAAATGCTCTAGCACCTATATTGAAGAAGAAGAATTCTTTAAATGCGATTTACGCAATTTTCGACCCCAGGTACAGAGACATTTTTTATCCTAAGAGCATATTTTCCTGTAACATAGTACAAAATTATTTAGTCATGCTACATACCAAATATGAATGCCTTTCACCTTATATTTCAGAAGGAGAAGACTTTTGAAGTTGCTCTAATTGGATGTTTTCCAAAATTTTGGACCTCTGGGGCAGTGCCATTAAGATTAAGATTTTAGCTAACATGGTAGAAAACCGTCTGGTTATGCTATATACCAAATATGAATGCCTTAGACTTTGTAGATTGGGAGGAAAAGACTGCTTAACATGGTCTAATTGAGCATTTTTACAAACTTTGGACACCCAGAGCAGGGTTGTTTTTTAACATACAGGCATAATTTAATCAAAATTGATAGATAACAGCCAGACTATGCTACACTCAAAATATAAATGCCCTCCGCCTTAAAATGAAGAATTTTTTTTTTAACATACTCAAATTTTGCGTTTTTCCCAATTTTGGACCCCTAGTGCGCTGCCGTTTTTGACCAATGGAGGACATCTTTTAGTGATATAGTACAAAACTATCTAGTTACGCTACATACCAAATATGAATATCCTAGACCTTATAGTTTAAGAGGAGATGTCTTTTGAAATTTCTCTTATAAAGCATTCTTCCAAATTTTGGACCTCAGGGGCGGGGCCATTTTTGACCACAAAGATTAAATATTTAAAAACTTGATAGAGAACCATATGATTAAGCTCTGTATGAAATATATATGCCTTTGGCCATGTAGTCTATGAAAAAAACAACAATAAAGATTTACTAAAATTTCCATTTTCAAATGCCGCGGTTACAAGAGTTTTTCACAGAATTAAATTCTTTTAACAACTTTTGTAGAGCTTTAACCAAGAAACATCCCTGCAAAATTTCAGCTTGATTGGCCTACTGGTTTAGAAGGAGAAATTTTTTAAAGATTTTTAAAGATTTACTAAAGATTCAATTTTCAAATGCCACGGCAACCAGTGTTTCTGATGGAATTAAATTCTTTTAACAACTTTTGAAGAACTTCACCCAAGGAATATCCCTGCAAAGTTTCAGCTTGATTGGCCTACTGTTTTAGGAGGAGAAGATTTTTAAAAGAATTGTGGACGGACAGACGGACGGACAGATGGACGGACGATGGACATTGACCGATCACAATAGCTCACCTCACACTTTGTGCTGAGGTGAGCTAATTATATAGGCAATGATATTCCTGAGTAACAAAATATTTACTTTTTTCAGTTTTTCAAATATCTGCATCAACATTCATTAAATGAAGAGCATCTAATGCTAAAGCTTGACCCTCGTTTTTTTGTTGCTTAGTAATAAAAACAAGAACTTAAGTGTACAGCAATGCTCTACCATTCATGTGCTTCATAATAACAGAACTTCAATGTCAACATAGGGCAACATTCTAGCAGGGATAGGACCTATTTGTTTTTTTCTGGGCCATCTGCTATGTTTAAGTGCCAACGGTGCAGGGGCACCTAGGAAGAACCCTGTTCTAACATGTAAATGTAAGAGTAATTAATTTTGAATATTGTTGATTTTCTGAAGATTAAAGCCCCACTCAACTAATGAAGTTCTTTGGAGATAGGCCTATGAACCGTTTAAATTCACAATGAATGGACAAGCAAGAGAACAAACCCCTGACATTGGAGTCTCGCACATTTTCCAAATGTAGCGTTCCGAGCACGTAGACAAAGCCTAACCATTCAGAGAAAAGGATCCTCGACCCTAAATGGGTCGACCTTGTCTATATATAACTCCAAATAGTCACTTTGTTTACTAAGGGTTCCCAAATTTGCATATCACAGCAAATTACCTCCCCTGGAACCATTACACAAATCTGGTCCTAGAGAGTAATGAATACTTGGCTAGAGAGATGAATAGGGACATTAACATGCTACAACATGATAGGTCCCAATTGAAAGAAGATGCAGACAACAATTTTTTGATTGATGAAATTCTAAAACACTTTGTCTTTGGGTAGAAAAAATTGTGGACTTATAAGAAGTTGCTTGTTCAAAGCTCTTTCTGAAAAAAGACATAAAAAGGAGGAATTGTGTGAGAATGGGTTAAACACATGTGCAAAGGTTTTATCCATAACCTTATGAAGAGGCAGAGACATAAAATCTTGAATGTTCTTTAACCCATTACCAGACAACAAAATTTTAGACTGGTTCAAATTGAAAGACGTTGCAGACTACATTCCGAATTGCACTAAAATTGGAAAACAAGTTACAAATAGGATAGAAAACATTATGAGAAAAGGTTAAAAGTGCTTGTTACAAGCTATCTATGATTGTACTTCTTAACCAGTTAGTGATAAAACCCTGGGTTTTACATCCAAGTGTTACTATACTATATGGAAAAAGAAGAAATTGTCAAGTGCCAAGTTTCAAGCCCATCAGACATAAGGTGTCAAAGTTATACCTTGTACAAAGAACTGGACGCCACTCATCTATCCTCTCATTCGCGATGGGTGATCCCATTATACTTCTCGTCCTTGACGGCATATAAAAAAGGTCTAAATGCCCCTTATTATCATGTCAGAGATATTAAAATTAGCCTTGAGAGTATGATTATGAATGTCAACACATGTGAAAAATTTCCGTAGTAATGGGGATAAATCATTATGTACATGTACTGACTTGTACAAAAAAACATATCCAGTAATTTGAAAAAAAATTATGCATTTAGAATTACTGCCATTTATAGCACAGATTTTTCTTTCAAAGTGAATATAAATTCTGAGTTTCAGCCTCATATCTACAGTAGTAACAGAGATATGGCAAAATGTTAGTTTTGATTGATTCAATTAATAGGGTTTAATGCCACTTTTAAAATTAGTTCAGTCATATCCCAGCAGCTGCAGCACCTAACCATGGATTCCTGGTATTTCTCACACCAGTATTACTACTACATCATTTCCAAGCCTACAGCTGCTCATCCCACATAGGCTTAAGATTATTCACCTATTGGTGGGAGACAAATGTCTGAAAGGATATTCTTCGCTACCTGGAATTAAACCTAGGACCCATGACTAGAAGTCCTTTGCGCAACCAACTGTGCTATGGCCATGGCCCAAAGATTTTGAACACTGATGCTTGCGGCGCAAAAAACTATAGCAATACCTGGGTCTAGCCGGATCCCAAACCTTACCTTCAGTAGAATCAAAGAACTCCTGTAAAAATCCAGGTTTATTTTCTAACTGTTCATATTCATACGCCTGGAATATCATATCAAATTTGTCGAGATCTTTCACGTATCGTGCTTCTGGAGTTTTCTGGCCTTCATATTCCTGGAATATCCACAAGCATTGTCTGTCCGTCTGTCTGTTTGTTTCTAACAGTATCCAAACCCTTTCTCAAGAATCTCTTAACCCATTACCAGACAGCAATATTTTGGACTTGCCCAAATTGAAAGAAGTTGCAGACGACATTTCAAAGCTAATGATATTTTGGATTTGTTTTACTATTTGGCTAGAAAACATTTTGGATAATGAAGAAATTGCTTGTTACAAGCAATTTCTTTATTTTCCATAATGTTTTCCTAAGCTTTTTTTCTTGGGGACGTCTAAAAGCACCATTGAGTGGGATTTGGTTAAACCATCACCACACAATTCCATTTTTGATGCCCTGTAAAATATGGTTTGAGAAAACTTTGTTGGAAAGGAAAAATTGCTTGTAACAAGCAATTCCTTCTTTTCTCAAAATGTTTCCACCGTATCTAGCACCTAATTTCCAATTTTAAAGCACTTTGAAATGTTGTCTGCAACTTCTTTTGATTTTGGATCAGCCTAGAGTATTGTCGTCTGGTAATGGGTTAACAGTTAAAGAACACTAAAATCCTGAGGAAACTGTGTTTGTTATACATATATATGATAAAGTAAAACACAGTCTCAGGGGAATTTCAAGGAGAAGATTTTCAAAGATTTGCTTTTTATCTCTTTGTAAAATTAGGGCAGCCACTACATGGAGGTCTTTTGTTAAACCTAAAAGAAATAATTTGCAGGAGTTTGATAGAGTACTATAATCAATGAGGTGAGCAAAATTTGAAACTGTCTAAGCCCTTTGGGTCAGAAGAAAAAGATTTTTAAAGACTTTACTCTCAATCTCAATTTAATCCAGGAACAATTTATTCCTGGCTTATGTTAGCTGCAATAATATAGCCCTCTGCTGGCAAGGGCTATGAAACAAGTCCTTTTTGCTCCTTTTTGAAGTTCCCATGTTATATGTTTTGTGATGGCTTATTATCTACCTTTCAATTACACATATAGTAAAAGTAAGAGAAATTCTATCAAAAGAATAAGAATATCAATTGTATTATTCATTCTTTTAGAATAGGTTTCTTTTCAAATTATAAAAAAATCTATTATCATGTAACATTGTTTACCACTATCATGCTGTCACAAACAGGTGCTCGTTAAAAATCATAGAATGTTTTTACCTACAATCTTAAATAATAAAAAGTATTTCTATCCAATTCAAGCAAGACTTTAACCGATTAACACATGACACAATTTTAGATATGTAAGAAAAAATTTGATTTTTTTTACATTTTAGGGAAGGAAATGCTGTGGAGGATATAGAAATTGCTTGTTGCAAGCAGTTTCTTGATTGTCCACAATGTTTTCCAGAGCATTCTTCTTGATGGGCTAAAAAAAGCAGAATTGTGTTGGAATGGGTTGATTGATTTCACAAATTTTT
The DNA here is from genome assembly GCA_946902895.1 of Fragum fragum. Classification (NCBI taxonomy): domain Eukaryota; kingdom Metazoa; phylum Mollusca; class Bivalvia; order Cardiida; family Cardiidae; genus Fragum; species Fragum fragum. The sequence continues at coordinate 9,968,019 of OX336382.1, read as the reverse complement.
GCTCTTGTTTAACTATCAAAATTGTTTTGTTTTCAAAATACTACGTCTTCCAATTACGCTGACTCAATTTTTCATTTGCTGTCATATTAACAGGAATCCCGTGATCTCTTGAGATCTCCTTCACAAAAATCAAAAATGCCAATCATTGGATTCAAAATGGCCGAAAACTTGGATTTTCTGATAGTGTATCAAATTGAAACTAAAATGCATGAAATATCTGACTTCTTGCAGATAAATAGTCTATTCAGGTATAAAACTAGTGTTTGTACTATTTACAGAACTTTCATTAATTGACCTAAAGTGATTCACTCCCGGCACTGCAAAATAGAGCAAAGAGGGCAGATGTGGTAGCCCTTGCTAACAGATTATTAGAAAGATAGCTGCATTATTGCAGCTAGGCTTATATTGATCCAAGAGTATCAATTTGGATTATTTTGTAAGAGTAATAATACTGTATGCAAAGTTTCAGACCTCCTCTGCTTTTGATTTGAGAAGAAAAGCTTTTTAAAGTTACATTTTTTATCATTTAATTGCTCACAAACAGAAGTGAACAGAAAAAACTAGACAATGTCGCAAAGCAGACTAATAACCCCCCCCCCCCACAGCGCTTGTCCATATACAAGTGCTATCTGGCAAAGGGCCATAAAAACTGACTTTTTAATTAAAGGGCCACAACTCAGTCAAAAATCCATGGACCATAATCAAAATAGGATATGCACATGTCTGACTTATTATGAGTCTTTCTGTGAAATTTGAATCAAATCCGTCCATTGATTCCTGAGAAATTGAGCGGACACTATTTTTCACCAAAGGACCATAACTCTGTCAAAAATCAAAGGACCGTAACCAAAATATGCACATCTCTGCTTGATATTGATTATATCAGTGAAGTTTGAATCAAATCCGTTCAATGGTTGCTGAGAAATTGAGCGGACACGAAAAAGCTACAGACATGCAGACGTACCCACTGACCTACAAGCTGACTCTTATATACCCCCCAAATATAATTTTGGGGGGTATAATAACTCCTAAATTGCAGATCAAGGATTTCTGTACAGGGGGTTAACCAGTGGGGGTTCGTTTTCCTATTTCAGTAATTCTTGTACTAATTGACCACTCAAGGGCCGACCAATAAGTGGTCGCTTAAGAGAATGGTTGCTTAGTACACTTGTTTGCCAAAGATGTGAATGATTGATTTGATTGTTAGTACTCATTTGAATCTTCTCATTGAGACAATTCTTATGAGTACCAACAACATAGTATTTAGTTGTGATTTTACTTTTAAACAAGATACCTTCATTTCTTAATTGCTAATGCTTTTAAAAAAGGAATTTCGATTATAGTTGCTTAACGAATGTGGTTGCTTAACAGTAGAAGTAGCTGGAGCAAGATTGAATCAATTATCAAATTTATATTGAATTCACCGTGAATATGAAATAATAAGGCATCAGAGGAAGACTCAACTCCCCCAAAACCTCTAAATTAGCCACTGTGCGTAGGTGACAAGACTTGGTACAATACAAAGATGGAGAAAATAATTACTCTAATTTGTAAAAGTAATATTTTCCCCAAATGTTGTATCTACAATCCTTTTCTATAACATTCTAACTTATCTTTTGAAAGAAAAAGATACATTTTTTTTATTTCCAATCACATACGGACTATTTACCAGAATAAGTAATTTTGATATCATTTATCACCTTAACCCTTTCCTGTTTTGCACAATTTTAGACCTGTCCAAATTCAAAGGGTTTTTTTACACAAAAATTTAAAGTTGATTTTATTTGAAAAATAACTAATTAGTAGGGTAGAAAATATTGTGGAAAAGGAAGAAATTGCTTGTCACAAGCAATTTCTTATTTTTCCACAATGTCTTCTCAATTATAAAACCACAGGGACATAAAAACAAGGGATTAACCAGGAAAGGGTTAACATATTCTCACTCAATTCCCCCTTTTCATATTTGTCTAGAAACTGTTCATGCCATTTGGAAAGCATTTGAGACAATGAATAAAAGAAATTGCTTGTCAGGCAATATTTACTTCAATATACACACTTTTTTCTACTCTTACAAATCAATATGTTCTAAATTTTATCACTTTCAAATTATTCTCTGTCACTTCTTTAACTTTAGACTACCAGTGTTTCTTAAATTTTGCAATTTAGCAATCACCTTAACAAATAAATACTTTTTATTATAAACCTTGCTGTAAAATTATGGGATTTCTCAGTGTAATAAATTTTGATATCATCACTGGAGTGACAATAACATTTTTCAGTTTCACTATAGGGATGAGTGTATTTTTCACTGCGTTTATTGGAGTATAAAGTGCAATTGCCTTAGCACATGGCAAATAACGCCTGTAGGGCGTTATGTTTAAGCCATGTGCTAAGGCAATTGCACTTTATACTCCAATAAACAAAGTGAAAAATACACTTGGCCCATATAATTGCAATACGTCTATTTTCAAATCCGAAACGGATAGAGAGATGAAAATAAAAACAAATACACGAACTGTGGGCGGAGTTACTTTTTCTTTGACAGGCGTATGGATACATTGACACAGTTCATCGCTCGAGTCGTTGTAACGGCGGCCATTTTATTTCGTCGCTTGGGTTTTTTGAAATGGAAATTCGAACATTCGTTGGATTTATTTAGCATTATTATGAGCAAAAACTAACTTTAAACTCTGTAAATTATGATATCTGGGTCGATAACAGTTAGAATTATAAATAGATGCTTTGTAATAGACAAGAAATATAAACCTACCACATGGACACGATGCATGCTGATGTTGCAAAGCCCATTCGACATCTCGGATTTATGGCTAATAAAGGTGAGTTTTCGAAATCTTCATGTTTAAAACGAACAATATAATTGTTATAAGGACACTATTTGTTTATCTATTTTTTGAAAAGCCATGGAAGTATAAAGGAATTCGAGGAAATCGAAATTCAAAGGGTGATGACTATAAATAGTAACAAAACAAGTTGGGTATTTCTTGGAAGGGAATTCCTAGTTTCGGAAATCCCTGACTTTGTTTTGTTTCTATTTTTGTCGAAAATAGTTCTGTCTTTTATCGAGGTATAAAGTGCAATTGATTTGATCACGTGATATGATTTGGACCAATGAAAATACTCTATTTTGAAGTATTGCAATTATTCTGTAATAAATCTTTAATCAAGTATTCATCTGCACTTTTTTCAATAGACCTTCTCTCTATCAAAAAAATTGGTTTCGATATTTTTATAAAAAATAAAATAATAAGGTATATAATAAATAGAATAATCAACTGGTTGTTCCATATATGAAAAAATATTTCACTCGGATGCGTTGTTAGGTGTTAAAAAAAAACTCGTGCTGCACACTCGTTTTTTCAAAACCTAACAACGCAGCCTCCTGAAATGTTTTTTCATACCTGGAATAACCAGTTGATTTTCCTCTATATTTTCCACATTGCTTTCCAAACCTATTTCTTGGGGAGCATAAAAAAGCAGGATTGTGTGTGGAGTGGGTCAACCCTTTAGCCTTGAAAAAAGTTACATACCTCCCAAAGGCGCATTAGCTCAGAGCCAACTTCTTCTGATACCAGACTACATATGTGACACATAGCAGTCTGAAATATATATATATTGTAACCTTTAATACATGACCAGATGATAGTATTTTACCCATTATGACATAAGGAAATTTTAGATTGGTCAGAATTGAAAGGAGTCCTTAACAACAATTTAAATGTCTTTTACCCTATTTGACTCTTATTTTTCAATTTTTGTGGACTTTGCAATGCAACTTCTTTCCATTTGGACCACTCTTACATAATGTCACCTAACATTTGATTTATAACAGCACTTAAATAACTTAAGACTTTGATTAATACCAAAGAAAGTTGTAACTTTTGACAAAAGTTTTGTTGTCAAAGATATTCAAAGATATTAATGATTAAAGTCAACATATTTAGTACATTATCTTATATACTAGTACAAGAAATGTTTGAAAAAGAAATGTGACAAGTGTTATTATTCAAAATGAATAATATGAGGTGAGAAAAGGAAAAATAGCCTGAATCAAAAGATTTCTTCTTTTCTTCCAATCTTTTCTACCCAAATCTTATTTTTCAGATTGCACACACTTTGTTTAACCCATTACTAGACAGCAAAAATTTTAGACTGGTCCGAATTGAAAGGAGTTGCAGAGGACAATTTAAAGTTGAAGAAAGGTTAGATTTTTCAACTTTCTTGGTTGTTACAAGCAATTTCTTCATTTTACACAATGTTTTTCCAACCGTTTTTCTTGAGGGGCGTCAGAAAGTGTCACTGTGTGGGAATGAGTTAACTATTTTCAATTCTAATGCGGTAAACGGGGAATGAAGTTGTCTCCCTTTCACTATTTAACTCAATTTGAAACTTTTGACAAAAGTTTTGTTTAAAAAGATATCCAAAGATATTAATGATGAAAGTCAACATATTAAGTACAATATCTTATATACTAAGAACAAGAAATGTTTGAAAAAAGAATGAAGTTGTCTCCCTTTGACTATATAACTCAATTTGCATTATGTCAATTTTGTTTTCATTGCAAAAATTGATTCTTCACTGGCCCCGCCCACTTACTCCATTGGCCCTGTCCATTGATCCTGACAAGGAGCTCCACTTCAATTTAAACAATGTTATTTTTTCAAAAATAAATGGCCAATAGCATCTAACCGAAAAATAGAACAGTTGGATGGCAACCAAAATGTCATAACTACAGCTTGAATAAGATGAAGTTATGATATTGAAGTTGCCAAACCAACTAATGCCAATAGTGGCATTTAAATTCCACTTGCTCACCCTTTTCTTTCACAATCCTTCATTTTTAACACACTGAAAAAATAAGAATATAGAGGAAAAATACGAGGTTTCACCTGTCTAAAATATTTTCATTGGTAAATGGGTTTATGTAGGATATTACAAGATTGATAATCGGTTGTTACTTGGTTGATCTTGGTTTGGTCATTCGACAACATTATATGCACAAGTATTCTCCAGGAAGCAGAATCAAGAGAGATTAATGTAAGTTGGAGGAGCTTGCTTCCAAATTGGTGTAAAATAAAAGGGGCTCACCAATTTGTACAAAGTAATAAATACGGGGCTTTGCCAAGGATTTTCCAGTTTAAAGTCACCAGTGCATCACAGTTATACCATAATGCACTTGTTTTCATACCAGAGGTATAGCCCTTGACAAGTATAATTTGAAAATGGGGGAAGAGCTACGTTTTTTTTTTTAAAGTAACATTTAGAAAATATGGCAACTCATTACAATATGTTAAAATTTTTGACTGGTCAAAATTCAAAGAAGTTGCAGATGATATTTTTTTCAATTTGACATCTTTGCATCAGTCCTTAGTACTAAACTAAGTTAATTTGATTTGTTTGAATTGGGTTTTACGCCACTTTCAACAATCTTTCAGTTATATCGTGGCGGCTGGAGCACCTAACAATGGATTCCATGTTATTTCTCACACCAGTACTACCATTACATCCCTTCCTAGCCTCAAGCTGCTATCCCACATATGTCTACGATTATTGACCCATTGGTGAAAGACAAATAGTCGGAAAGGATGAGTGCCGCCGTTGGGGATCGAACCCGGGACCTCTAGATTTACAATCTGACGCGCTACCAACTGCGCTATGATGGTGGCCCCGAAACTAAGTTAAAAACTGACCTCAGGTTAAAGGTAATAAGCAATGAGCACTGATGTATTAACTTGATCATACCAAAGCCTTTTGAATTGAGGGTTTGAAAGAAAATTGCAAAAATAAATGCAATACCACCTGCAAAAGAGGCAGAAAATGAACATGTTTTTTACACTATAGGTTACATACAGTGAAGTAATCGAAATTAATGATCCACTCCATATATTTGTAATAAGTAATATTTTGGTATGATAGTACCAGAGGTTTAGATAAGAGTGGATAACAGCATACTAAAATCCTTATTTCTCAACGGAACCCCATATTGTGGGTACTCATTTGAATCGTCTAATCGAGAAGATTCAAATGACTACATACAACATTGGGTATATGGCAGTATTGGTGATTTTTCTTAATCACGTACCTTTTCCCGCTTGTGTTTTTCTTCTTTATCTATACCATCAGAAGGTGTCAGATCTCCTACTATAGACTCTGCCATGTCATGTACCAAAGATAACTTAATACACCTGCAGAACAACACAAGGGATTTGGTAAAGCTGTTAAAATGCATGGATAAATAAATGCACTGGAGATAGTGTTTCAGAAATCCCTCCAAATTTTCTTTAGTATAAAACCATTCTTAAATCATTGTTTCCCATTATTGAGCCCCTAACCTGCCATACAATATCTTTTTTCAGTGAAACTGTCTATGTCCAACTTTGCCAAAAATAATGGACTTGAACAAAACAGAAAATTGATTAGTAACTGATAAAAACCACAAACTTGTAGACTGTTCCAAATTGAAAGAAGTCGCAAAGTTCATTTTCAAATTGTGTTAGCAGTGGAAAATACATGCAAAATAGGGTGGAAAACGTTGTAAGAAAACAGGACATTGCTTGTTACAAGCAACTTGTTTTTTCCACAAAGCTATTCATGATCATTCATCTTTCTTTATGGCATCAGAAAGTGACATTTTGTAATTAATGACAACTCTCACACGAATTATCAGCTCTCTACCATCTATGACCTATCCTTCAATAGTGATGACATTTTATAACCAACCTAACAGGTGGAATATCATTAATCGATGAGTATCAAGAGATTCCTCACATTTTGAAAAAAAATCGGTATCAGTCCCTTCTACCCAGAAAGTTGAACAAATCTAATATTCCATAAAATTTAAATTGTCATCTGCAATTTCTTCAATGTCCACAATATTTTCCACCCTACAAGGGATTTTTTCTTAAAATTCAAATCAACTTGAAATTGTTGTATGCATCTTTGTTCAATTTGGACCAGTCTATAGTTTTGTTGTGTGGTAATCACTAATGGTTAAAAAAAGATAAGTACATGTATTCTTACTTCTCTTTGTTCATGCCTGATGCAGGATCCACCAAAAATGATAAAACAGACATTCTGTACATGTGATCTGCTACACTTTCTGGGTTAGGAACCCGTCTTAGAACCCATCCTGTCCGCTGCACTCTCTAAAACAATTAGATTTATTAAACAAAAAAAATTTCAAGTATCTTTAGGCTGACCTCATCTTAACCCTTGTCATGCTGATCCCGGAATATTCCAGTTTTGGCAGGAGATGTAGACCAAGATCAGCCTGCACATAAGTGCAGTCTGATCTTTGTCTACACCTCCTGCATGTAATTTTCCTGCCAGAGTTTTTTATAAATTGATTTCTAAAAGAAATATTAATTTTGAACAACAAGTTCTATCAGTGCTTTCAGTCCTTTGAATTTACAGCAATTCATTAAGGTAATTTATACAGCATGACAACGGTTAAGTCATTAATAGATAAGGAAAAATTAGAATATTCAAAAAGATTGAATATGTGTTTAACCCCTGAGTGCAGGGAAAAAATTGGGAGTGGTCCTAGCTGAATATCTTCATTTTCCACAAAGTCTTGCTTGTAACAAGCAATTTCCTTTTTCCCTCAATATTTTCTACCACATAGGCTGGTTTCAATTCAAATTGCATCCAATTTTCATTGTTGTCTGCAACCTCTTTCAATTTGGACCAGTCTAAAATTTCAAAGAAAGTGTGAAGGGGTAAAAAGCTTATTAAGAGAACTTGAAGTCTGGATTATATTGTTGATTGTATGGAGTTTAATTCCATTTTTAACAATATACCTTCTATATCTCAATAGTACACCTAGCCATGGCTTCCTGTCATTTCCCATATCAGTACAACCAAACATCTATGCCAGCAACTTATCCTATTTAGTCGCACTACAGAACTAAAAATGTGTTAATTTGGAATCAGTGTAGTAAAACGTATGCCATGATTCTTTTAGTCAGTTTTGTAAAGAGTTCGCCATACCCGAATTGTTCAACATGGGCTTTTCTGCTGGTGGACAAGTACATTTATAAAAGCAACTTATCCAGGGATAAGTAAATACTAGGAGAAATCTTTGTACGGCACAAAATAGATCTCAACTGTAACTTGTATAATGATATAAATACTGGAAAATCATATTTATGTTGTAGGGTAGAAAATATAATCATAATTGAAGAGAATCCTAGATATTTCATGTCCACACCACAATACAATCTCGTATTTTCCTAGCCGTCATAATGTATCACTCTTTCTGATAATCTTTCTGAAAGGCCTTGCCAATTATTACAAAGAGGGCTATGTTATCTGGGCCTCGCCATCAGATTATCGGAGAGAGGGATACCATGTCGCATCTAGAAGGAGGGCTACGTTATCGTAGCTAGGTATTTCCATACATCCTGTCGACACCACTGCTATGGAGGTTGACACGCAAAGAATTTATATAAAATGGATTTTTTTTACTTAAACAGAATTGCCATCGGTTTTAGTCCATACCTTTTGTCTTGTCAGTCACCAGTGAAACAATATACCAAGGGACTATCAATATTGAGGCTTAGGGTTGTGCACAAACTGACAGTGACAAAGAGAATCAGAGATACCAAGAAAATGTTGACATATGCAGTCTAAGTCTTCCATCAACCATATATCAACGCTGTGCTTAAATGCTATATCAATATAAATTACCTTTAGCTGTCCGATTAAAGATATGAATTCGAATAATCTACCGACATGTGAGTTTGACATTTCTAATTTGAAGGTTTCAACTTTAATCCGGAGAATAAACATCAGTACAAGCTTTCCGGTGAGTATTGTCCAATCAAATCATATTTCAAATAAAGATTTATGTGTCGCTATTTCCAATTGGCTAATCTTTGTTTTCAGAATCAAGATGGCTGCTTCCGTCATCTTGCGGAGTTCACGAAGAATTTCTAATCGTCAATTGGTCTTTTCTAATCGCTATCTCAGTGTTTTAAGATTTTCAACCGATTCAAATGATAAAGAAAACCCTGAAAAGAAAACTTTAAAATTCTCATTCTCTCTCGATGATAGTTTGGATCAGAAAAGTGGTGAGATTTCGAGGAAAACAACAATTTCCGAAGAAGTGATTCCATCGACACCTTCTCCAGTTACACCAATAGACCAGAATTTATCCATAACCAACCAATTACCTAATGAAAAACCAAAGACATTTGCCTCAATGCTAAGACAGTCAACATTAATGATGTTGGGCGACTTTAAAGGGGCCAGGCTACAAGGTCATATCATAGAAGTTCAAGACAATGATTTATACATTGACTTTGGTGGAAAGTTTTACTGTGTATGTCCAAGGCCAGAGCCAAAGAGGTACTGCAAGTAAAATTACTTTTGTGGCTTGTCACCTGCCAGTAATACCCGAAAGGGGAGTTGGGCAGTATATATAGATAGATAGATACTCTTGGACTAGTTTCCTAGTGAAACTGATCTCAAATTTGATAAATTCAGTTCTCTTCTACTCCAATTTTGTTGAACTGGTACACAAAGTAAAATTTATGGAATAAACAAATACCTAATAACCAATTTGTATTACACATTTGCATATCCACTTATTAGAAACAGAGTCTGTGAAGTCTTCTCAGATAGCATTTAACCCATTTAATTATCAGATGACAAAATTTTAGACTGGTCCAAATTCAAAGAAGTTGTAGACAATAATATTTGTACATGAAATTATGAAATCTTTGTACTTTGGGGTAGCAAACATTGTTCATAATGAAGAATTGCTTATAACAAGCAATTTCTCCATTATTCATTATGCTTTCAAAAGCCTTTTCCTCGGGATGTCAAAAAGAGTTCTTGTGAGGAATGGGTTAATCATTATTTTCTTTTATTTTTATTTTAAACTATTTTGTCTCTTTTTAGTAACAATGGTGAATAGAAAAAAAGCAGCAGGTAACCTCAAATTAAATGTAAAAAAAGTATTTCTCCTGTATAAAGAACAGGGCTTTTGTTTGACTCGAAAACCAGGGTTTTGACCCTCAAAATTCTGAAAATACACTGATTTGACCCTTTGCAATGTTTCTCAAGGATTAAAATTTCTTTGAGGTGAAATAGAATTTTGATTCCCAACACATTTAATACAAGAAAAATCACAAATTTACCCATTCCAATAATACCACACCTTCTTATGACCCTCCAGAAAAAGCTTAGATACATAGAAATATAAAGAAATCACCTTTTACCTCCAAATTCCACTATGACTTCTACCCCAAATGACAAAGATTTTCAAACTTCCTTCTTCTGAAACCTTTTTTTTTAAATTTGATTTAGTAATGGGGTCAGTTTGTCCATCTTTCAGTTGATCAGTATACTAGACCTTGTCCAGATGATGACTTGACACAGATTTGAACTAGATATGACAAACTTGGCATAGACATTAGTGCAGTTTACTATGATATAACTGAAAGATTGCTCAAAGCAATGTTAAATCCAAATCAAACAAACTATTTGTCTCTCACCAATGGGTCGATAATCATAGACCTATGTGGGATAGCAGCTGGAGGCTAGGAAAGGATGTAATGGTAGTACTGGTGTGAGAAATATTAGGATTCCATTGTTAGGTGCTCCAGCCGCCGCGATATAACTGAAAGATTGTTGAAAGCGGCGTAAAACCCCATTCAAACAAACAAAGCACAAACATTCATTTTGGAGCTAATGACATTGTATGAAGACTATCCATTTTTGAATACATTTATGAAGGTCCTGGTCACATGATGATATTGAACAATTTTTATACATTGACAAAACCTACCAAACCTTTCATTGCCCCCTGATGCAAAGTGGTGGTATTTTCTTTATCAGCCTGGTCAAGGTCCATTTGGTCTTTAACATATGAGTTTGTACTTACTCAGTAATGAACTCTACTGCTTTTTGCATCAAAGTGGCAGAAAGACAGTAGGCGAGCATGACTATTTTACAAACAGACATCTTGTTTTGTCTGTTATAGGCTACCATACAGACTTAACCTATTACCAGAGGACAACATTTTACACAGGTCCAAATTCACAGAATTATTTCTTCTCTTAGAAGCTGGTACAGGCTTAACCCATTACCAGACGACAAAATTTCACAATGGTGAAAATTCAAAGAAGTTGCAGTTGACAGTTTTTAGTCAATGGAATTGTTAAAATGTTTGTCGTTTGGTGAAGAAAACATTGTGAAAAATGAAGAAATTGCTTGTAACAAGCGATTTCTTCATTTTCCGCAATGTTTTCTGAAGCTTTCAACTATAGGGACATAAAAAAAAGGAAGTCAGTGGGAATGCCTTAATCAATCTCTTATAATGTCTTCATTATTTTCAGTGAGTATTACAAAGGAAGATTAGTTGATATACAATTGCTGGAATGGGAGATGTCACAGAAGTTCATCGGATCAGAGAAACATATAACACTGCTGGAAGCAGATGCAATTCTTTTGGGACTTAGTAAAAGTAGAAAAGGTGTGACAATAAGTGAAGAAGATACAGTGGTGGATGATTCTTTACCTACTTAAAGAGATACAGAGGAAGTTTATTTTAGTGTAACACTTTCCTGTGCTGTCACTTCATGGCATTTTTGAAAAGGAGAAATTGATTCTAACAAACTTAACCAGGAGGCCTAGATCCTTGATGCTTTGCTAGGAGCATCAGTTTGTCACCCTGATTGAAACTACAATATCATGGGCCTTTGAACACTAGGGAATTTCTCACAATACCATCATTTCCATAGTGGATTGTCCAACAATATTAAAAATTGACAAATTTGAAATCTTAAGGCCTAGAGCTTTGATATTTGGTACATATCATCAACTATTGACCCTCTACCAAAATATTTCAAAGAATTACTGTACTCTTAAAGTTAACCCTTTTCTGTGCGATCCAAGATTTTACAAGGGAAATCTTAAAAAAATCTTCTCCTCCTAAACAATAAGGCCTAGAGGTTTGATATTTGGTATGTATCATCACCTATTGACCCTCACCAAAATACTTCAAAGAATTACCGAATTCTGAAAATTAGCCCTTTTCTGTGCGATTCCTGATTTTACAAAGGAATAAAGAAGGAAACCTTTGAGAATCTTCTTCTCCCAAACAATGAGGCCTAGAGCTTTGATATATGGTATATATCATCACCCATTGACCCTCTACCAAAATACTTCAAAGAATTACCGAACTCTGGAAATTAGCCCTTTTCCATGTGATTCCTGATTTTACAAAGGAATAAAGAAGGAAACCTTTGAGAATCTTCTTCTCCCAAACCATAAGGCCTAGAGCTTTGATATTTGGTATGTATCATCACCTATTGACCCTCTACCAAAATACTTCAAAGAATTACCGAATTCTGGAAATTAGCCCTTTTCCGTGTGATTCCTGATTTTACAAAGGAATAAAGAAGGAAATCTTTGAGAATCTTCTTCTCCCAAACCATAAGGACTAGAGCTTTGATATTTGGTACATATCATCAGCTATGGACCCTCTCCCAAAATACTTCAAAGAATTACCGAATTCTGAAAATTAGCCCTTTTCTGTGCGATCCCAGATTGATGTCCCTCAAGAAAAACAATTTGAAAAACATTGTGTAAAATGAAACAAATGCTTGCAACAAGCAATTACTTCATTTTACACAATGTTTTCCACCCAGAAAATTGAAAAATTTCATAAACTTTACATTGTCAACTGAATCTCCTTTCAGTTTGTATCAGTCTATCGTTGTGCTGTCTGGGTTCAATAGATAAGAATTGAAGGAGGGTGCAGATGGTAATTTAAAATGAGTGTTAAATTGAAGAAATACATTTGCTAAATAAGATTGTAAGATTAGAAGAAAGAGCTTGTCACATCTTTTTTTAAATCTTATGACAAAGAAATTTAGAATTTCAACAACTGAAAATTCTGGTATGCAACGTCTTCAGATTATGACTAGTCTAGAAATTTGTTGCGTAGTAATGGGCTTATATAATGCCTGCTTTTCTAGTAAGCTTATGATTGTTCAAACTAATGTTAATATTTTTCACATTTTCAGATGGAGCAATTTTTGGTAATGGATCTCATATGAGCCTTTGTGTGCCATTTCCAACAATTTGAAATTGTTGGAAATGTCACACAAAGGCTCATATGGGATCCATTACATTAAATTGCTCATTGGTGCTGCAAGGAAAGACTCAGATTAGCCCTTGCATCCATAGTATGCTCGGAGTTTTTACCATGTGCTTATTAGATAGTTAACGACTCCAAATTTCTTTTAAAAATCAGAAGATATAGTGCCCAGGGCTTGTTCTAATGTTTGAAATGGAGGAGTGATTGACTCTTTGATCATGAATTCTAGGGTTTGAAAGGGTCAAACCATCAAAAGAGTGAATCATGAGTATAAATTTGAAAGTTAAATGACCTAAGAAAAAAACAAAGCCCTTAGAAATTTCTATCAAGGGAGTCAAAATGACCCTTTTGTGAGAAATTTCCGAGGGTCAAAATAGGATATTTTCAGATTTTTGAGGGTCAACACCCTGGTTTTAGAGTCAGGCACAAGCTCTGTAGTATGGATGTCCAGACTGTTCATTTTGTATGCCTCACAATCAAATCGAGGGATAATTGCAATACTGTTCTGAGTGTCTATACTATGTGTAGACAATTAACCCTTTCCCCTTCAATCCCTGGTTTTATGTCCCTGTGTTTTTATACTAAGGAAAACATTGCCGAGAAAGAAGAAACTGCTTGAAACAAGCAATTTTTTCTTGTTCCACAAGATTTTCTATCCTACTGAGTGGTTATTTTTTCATATTAAATCAGCTTTATGTTGCCGTCTGAAAACTTTTGAATTTGGACTGGTCCAAAATTTTGAAAAACAGGAAAGGGTTAAAACAGCAACACATTTAACCATCGAAATGAAGTTGTTGGAAATGTCAGGGTTAAACTAATGTATTTATCCCATTAGCATGACAACGTTTTAGACTAGTCCAAATTTAAAGAAGTTGTAGTCAACAATGTCTATTTGATGAAATTTAAAAATCTTAGTCTGTTAGAGTTGAAAAGATTGTTGAAAATGAAGAAATTGCTTGTTATAAACAATTTCTTCATTTTGCGCACTGTTTTCCAAAGCTCTTTTCATTGAGGGCATAGAAGCAGGATTTTTTGGAAAGGGTTATGGCCTTATACATGAACTAGCTGTAAAGATTGTTTATTTAACCCATTCCCACACAATAAAATTTTAGACCAGTCCAAATTCAAAGAAGTTGTGGACGATAATTTAAAGTTGATGAAATGTATAAAGTCTTTGTCTATTGTGGTAGTAAACATTGTGGAGAATGAAGAAATTGCTTGTGACAAGCAATTTCTTCATTTTCCATAATGTTTTTCAAAATTTTTAGTCTTTTATATTGAGAGGCGTTTAAAAGCGTCACTGTGTGGGAATGGGTCCTTTGAATTTTATTTACATCTGAGAATAAAAACATTTTGTATTCTTGTAATGTGGAGACATTATGAAAATCAAATAAAAGAGGAAAACAAGTTTATTGTATCACATTTATTGAAAATAAAGCACTTTTTTGACAAAAGGGGAAATGTAAAACTATTTTGATGTGAAGAAATTGTAACTAACAACAATGTGCTTATCATACACTTATTCGTGTTAACCAAATGGTAGACAACAGGATTCAAAGAAGATGCAGACAATAATTTTTAGCCTATTAACCCTTTCCTAGACAAACCTGAAGTTTTTACGTCTTTGTGATTTTATACTTGAGAAAACATTGTGGAAAAAGGAGAAATTCCTCGAAACAAGCAATTTCTCCTTTTCCCACAATATCTTGTACCACATACGATGGTCAGATTTCAAATTGCATGCATTTTTCATTGACGTCTGCAACCTCTTTCAAATTGGTCCAGTCTACAATTTCATAAAACAGGAAAGGGTTAAATTACAATGTATAACCCATACCAGATGGCAAAATTTTAGACTGGTCAAATTGTAAAGGAGTTGCAGATGAAAATTTAAAGTTGATGAAATTACAAAAACCTTTGTCTTCATTGTTTTAATCAATTTCCACACAACTATATAAAAGCATTTGGAAAAACATTGTGTAAAATGAAGGATTTGCTTGCAACAATTAATTTCTTCATTTTCCACAATGTTTTCTAAAACTTTTTGAATTTCTTATTGAATTTTAGATTTTATCACTTTTCTTCGTAGAAAAAGATTTAAAAGATTTATTATCCTAATGTTAATATTAAATGGTAGAGAACATTGTTGTCAATGACGAACATGCTAATGAAAATTTATCTCTTCACTTTTTTTAGGGGGACATGTTCTATTTGATTCTTGACAAGTAGAAAACCATCTCTTACCTGTTCAGGGACAATGGATAAAAATATGTATTTCTACACCTCTGTTTTGGGCAATTAAATAATCAAACAATTACTTCATGACAAAATTTTAGTCTAAAATCAAAAAATGTTACAGATGTTGTTGAAATTACAAAAAAATATTTGTCTTTATGGTAGGAAACATTGTGGATATTGAAGCAAGCAGTTTCTTTAATGTCCACAATGATTTCCGAAGTTTTTTTCTTGAGGACTATAAAAAGGCTTGATTGTACTAGAATGGGTTAAATGCTGATTGAATGATTTGTATCTTATGATATTGAAATACAATTTCATACATAAGATGATTATTCGTTGTTATATATTGTTTACATTATTCAAAATAAATCATTAACAGTGTCATAAAAAAACAACAAAAAAGGCAGATAATACAAAAATATTGCACATTGATTTGTAAAATGAACCATTTTGGTGGAGTGTATAAAAAGTGACAGTTATGTACATACATATATTTACAAATATCATTTCACAACCTCACAAAGTTTGGTGAAAAACAGAAGTAATATTAAAAAAAAACTTTTTGAAAAAAAATCGTAAATGTAGAGTCCAACTTGTCACTTGGTAAACTCCTTTCTCACAAAATAATTCAACCCTTGTCAGGCTAAATAAAATCCTTGCTCAAAAATGTATTTAGACAAAGGTCTGGTAGAGCTGTAAATCCGTTGTCAGGGTCAATATCTAATTGGAAATTGGTCTTAAAGACAATTCCGACTCAAAAGGACAAACATGCTTTGTAGACTGAGATCAGACTGCCCACATGTGTAGGATGGTCTTTGTCTATGTGTCCTGCTAAAATAAGAATATTCCGGGCTCCGCATTACAAGGGTTAAGACATGATTACACTTTTGACTCTTGTGAAGAAATATTAAAGAGTTCTTGTAAATGAAAATTAAATCTACCAGGATCGTGTAAAACTGAAACAGTGTGATAGAAAAAATCTCTTTTTAACATTGTTTTCTTAGATATATGAATACAAGGGATTGTCCTCCAGAGTTTTCGAGAGACATTGGCATTTATGACAAAAACATAGCCCATCCATGATGCACTTTCCAAAAGAATTTGAGATAATTAAACATTAGAATAAAACCGCATGTTGTTTTTCAATTCATTACCCAACAATTATGCTATTTTACATCCCGATACAGTTTGATAAAGAAAGACCTAGTGGAAAAAAGACAAATTGCTGTAACAAGCGATTTCCCCTTTTCACAGAATGATTTCTATCCTATTTGGTACTTATTTTCCTATTTTAAGGGAATTTGAAACGTCGTCCGCAACTTCTTTCGGTTTGGACTTGTTGTCTAAAAATGGGTCAATGTAAAAATTCAATCAATGAGATATTTAATTTTAATTTATATTATGCTCTAGTTAGTTTTCTACAAATCAGACCATCTGTTTTTGAATTGCATCAGAATATCATGGCTATTGTCTACCAGATACTCCAGATAGCATGAGTGGTTTTGCTATTGAAGTAGGAACAAATTTGCTGTCTTTCCATAAAACCCTAGTGGAATTGTTCTGTCAAAAGGATTCCAGAGAGTACCGACAGCATTGTGTTTAAAATAGAAATTAAAAATTTACTTTGTCATTACTCCTTGTATAGAGTTTGGTTTAGCCTAATCCAACATGATCCCCCCCCCCAAAAAAAACTTTTGAAAACATTGTGGACAATGAAGAAATTGCGCGTAACAAGCAATTTCTTTAATGTCCACGGTGTTTTCTATCCTATATGGCAAAGATTTTCTAAATTTCACCAACTTGAAATCTCCGTATTCAACTTTTTTTTTCAATTGTAACAAGTCTAAATTTTCTGGTGTGGCAGTGGACTAGAAACTCTCGAATGAGCCGATATATTTGTGGGGGTTTTTTTTCACAGTGACGAGGTATTGGAGTCATGAATTCGTTGGTATATATTTGTCCATTTGAGCAATATTTCATGTAAAAGATTGATATATTCTAACTAGTATGGCATGCACCAATTACGTTTCTTAGGCAAGATTTTATAACTTTCTTGGCTATGAACAACAACAAAAAATTTAAAAAATTACCAAAATAACATTTCATTTTTTGGTTACCCAGGGAAGCATTTTTTGACGCCAATCTGAGCAGTCAAATGATAAACATTGGTTAGTGTACATATATTCCGAAAAAATATTTTACTGAATCACAAATGAAACAGTTTATAGATTTACCCAGATACTGAAGATTTTCAAGGTTCCATTGTATTTATTTCTTGGAGGAATGGCATGTTATTCACTGCTTATTTTAGATCTGTTAGTTTTATCAAACTCTCAACCATTACCAGACAAATAAAGTTAGACTGGTCCTATTTCAAAGAAGCTGTAGACAACAATTTTAAGTTGATAGAATTTGTAAATATCTTTTTATATATTTCGACATTTTCCCGAATGCTTTTCTCTAGCAATATTAAAAGCTGGATTCTGGCGGAATTGGTGAACCCATTCCCCATCAATGACTCTTTTAGACACCCCCAAGAATAAAGCTTGGAAAACATTGCGGAAAACAAAGAAATTTCTTGACACAAATCCTCATAAGCTTTAAATTGTCGTCTTCAACTCCTTTGAATTTGGATCAGATTTTGCCATCTGGTAATTGGTTAATCATTTGGATTTGTAAAGGTTACCTCGTTTTGCTTGTTTGCTTTTTTCCACCGCTTTATTTTATAATATTTACAGTTACACCTATCGCAGGAGAATGATAAATGAGCATTTACAGCTGTTAAACACAGGAATTAGTACGCAATTTCCGAGCCCCAAGGTCTGTATGGTTTCACGGATCCCAACTGATTTAAATTTCCAGCACTTGAATTATACGATTGTGCGTTATTTGGTGACATCATAGAGTTCATGTTGAGCATTGGAAACTGAGAATGGATTTGCTGATTCAATATAGAAGATTGTCCGGAATTTGACGTCATCGATGACATGTGAGAATGTGACCCCATAGATGGCGCTGTCGGAATTCTCATGCTATTATGTAATGAGTTTTCTGATTGGCTAATTCTTGAGTCACTGAAGGTCACTGAGGGTACAACTGAGTGTGAATCATGGGAAGACATTGCGAGTTGATCTGACTGACTTGTATGCTGAGAAGGTAACATGGCCGACATTGTTGACATGCTGTTAC
This sequence comes from Fragum fragum, assembly GCA_946902895.1. NCBI lineage: Eukaryota > Metazoa > Mollusca > Bivalvia > Cardiida > Cardiidae > Fragum > Fragum fragum. The sequence goes on along the minus strand of OX336382.1, from coordinate 9,949,466 downwards.
CGGGGTACTGATTTGTGTTGAGAGAGTTCATTGTTGCATGAGATGGCATCGTGTTTAATGTATTCCATGCAGTATTCTGGAATGATGATTTGGCTGATGGCAGTCGTTGTGTAGCGAAACATTGCAAATGGCTGAGCAAACGAAGTCGTAGAGGATCCTGAAGGTCCATTCCTTCTACTGTCATGAGATACCGAGCCACCTCAGCTAAACATTCACGGAACCCAACTGTTCTGTAGTCCATAGCGAGGCTGTGTGGGTCTGGGAAATTGTAGCCGTTGATCCCTGAAAAACAGGTACCAAAAAGTTATACGCCTGTTACATAATAATGAATATATCGAAAGAGGGATGCTAAATTATAACTTGGTCTTAGAACTGAAGATTTTTCATGTGAGATTTTGAGACTTTCACATACTCAAAAGAATTTAAAATATGAGTGCAACCGCGTAATTTTTGTCAAAGGCTAATCATATACTTTAACTCATTCGCATGCGAGAAAATTTTAGACTGTTCCAAACGGAAAGTTATAGATGACAATATAACACTTCATGAACTAAGTTTTCATATTGATGGCCGTTTTCTATATTTGCGATTGAAATTGTTTAACTGGCACACATCTCGGTGAATACTCGAAAGGTAAGACAGGTTTTCACTTTTTTGATAACTAGTCTATTTCATATGACCGCAGTCCCGTTACGTCTGCAAGTTAATTCAGTTTACAGCAGTCTAAAATTTATCTTATGGGAATGTGTTCAAATATTATCCCTCTCCCTACAATCTTTTTTTTTTCCCGCCAATAAACTAGACGTGATAAAACGTGATCTGACACGCGTAAAGGAACAATTCGGAATCCATGAAGCAATCAAAAATGAGATTTGATCAGCGTAACATAAGGAATATTTTAGTATGGCAATTTTACTCAGTAAGGTAATCCAAGGTAGAATATCCTTTGAAATGGGCCTTGCGTGTCTAAGTTGTGAGGTCAGCGGATTTGTAGTCGGAGAGGTCGAGAGGTTCGAGTCCTAGGGGCGCCTCTGTTCAAACTGTAATGTCCCAAAGTAAGGCATTTCGAGTTCATATCTAGTACTGGTGGAGCACATGAAACGCATGAATAACTAATTCGTCACAATATAACTGAAAAATTATTCAAAGCCATTCTTGAAATTTTACTAATAAATAAAACCGCAATATGTAAAATGTTTTTACCCTGGCAAGCCTGCACAGTTCTATCCGCGCAGACTGACCTAGGTCGATAATATCGAAGTAACGGGATGACCATTTTTGGTGAGTCAATATAACTTTACGGGGAACAATTAAGAGGTTTGGGAGATAACTTGCCTTTTGAATGTAACATTTTTAGATGGTCAACAGTCATCTGCAGTATCTCCGCCTTCTCTAGTTTGGCAGAACCCTGTTTCTCGAAGGCTGAGGGTACGAGTCTCCGCAACTCTGACAAGCTAGTGTTGATCCGGTCACGCCGGCGCTTTTCAATCACCTGAAACAAAGATTTAAAATAATAAGCATTCGGGTTTGAAACTAGCCCCCCCCCCCTGTATTTTAAGTGCCCAGACCTATTGAAAATAAACGGTTTGCTGGTCATGATTACTGAGCTAAAATAATGAAATTTGTGTGAGCTTTCAAAAGCTAGTTTGAAAATATTCTTTCAGTGACATAAAATATGCAATAGAATATGCAATAAATTGTTTATGGGTGACCTAACCTAAACGTCGCAACTGCAGTTTGAATAAGCTGTAGTTATGACGTTTATGTTGCTCTAAAACGAAAATGTTTGTCAAAAATACCGGATGTCAACGCCATACTTTCGGTCCAAATGAACAATTTAATTGGTCATTGGATTTCTTGTTGACAAAAGCGATCTGTGAGTTGACGCTTTTTGAAGAAGAGAAAGGAGCTTTAGAAACATTGTGGAAAACGGTGAAATTGCTTGTAACAAACAATTTCTTCACAACCCACAAATTTTCTACCACATAAGCCAAGATCTGTAAATTCAATCAACTCAAAATTATCGTTTGCAACTTCTCTCAATTCGGACTAGTCTAAAAATTTGCAGTACGGTAATAGGGTTAAAGTATAAGAAAATCCTTACCCCTCGTCTTTTCTTTCTATCTGTTATCTGACAACTCTGGGATGGTGATCTGTAAGGGAAGAAATTTAAAATTATGTACAGGAAAGAAGAAAAAATGAATGATTCCAGTAAAACTCGCAATTGAAAAGACGAGAATTCACGAATTAGATTTTCAAAAAGTGTCTGTATTCGCCTCTTCTGATTTTAAACTCCGGCTTTCTGCTATGGGTTTTAACTGCTCAAATTTCAATTAATCTATTTTCACACATTTTTTCTTTAAACCAGTCCAAATTCAAAGAAGCTGCAGACGGCAAGTTGCTGGAATTCTATTTATTCATTTATCGATTTATGATTGTCATTTTGTGTAGAAAACATTGTGGACAATTAAGAAAGTGCTCGATACAAGCATTTTTTTCAGTTTCCAAAATGTTTTCCAAAGCTTTTTATCTCGGGGGCGTAAAGGGGAGGGCTTGTGTGGGAATTGGTTAAAAATACGCTATCGAAAGAAACCATTTTATAAAATGATAAAAATCATCGTTAGCAAAGATTGTTAACACGTTCTTACAGATTCACCAGACGTAAAGGAATCGAAGAAACATGATATTAACTTTGGAAAGTTAATTAAATAAAACAAATAAACAATGTTTATCCATAATGAAATTTTGCCGCTTGGTTACCAAATCTCGTAGCTACAGCTTAATGCTTGTTGCCATATAATGGTAAAATTCACGGATGATTTTCATCAACTTTCCAATAGTTAATTTGTAGATTCTTACTATATTAACCCAATTTCCACATAGTGACGCTTTTAGCCGCTCACGAAATAAGAAAAGGAAAACATTGTGTAAAATGAAGAAATTGCTTGCAACAAGAAATCCCTTCATTTTCCACAGTGTTTACCACACAGAAAGTTGAAAAAATTCTAAAATTTAATAAACTTTAAATTGTCGTTTGCAACTCTTTTCAATTTGGACAAGTCCACAATTTTACCGTCTGGTAATAGGTTAAGATGTATTAATGAATGCTGCTAACACCCACTGCCAAGTGAAAAGATAATTTAATCCAGTTACTTGTAATGACACTAATTATAATTAAAGGCATATTCACTATCTGCACAGTATCTTAACCTGTAATTCAGACGATGTTAACCCATTCCCATACAGCAAAATTTTAGACTGGTCCAAATTGAAAGAAGCTGCAGACGACAATTTCAAGTTGATGGAATTTTAAATTTTTTGTCTTTTTTGGATAGAAAACAATTTGAAAAATAAAGAAATTGCTTGATACAAGCAATTTCTTCATTTTCCACAATGTTTTCTAAAGCTTTTTTCTTGAGGGGCGTAAAAAGGAGGGCTTGTGCAGGAATGGGTTAAACCAAGTTAACGAAAGTTTAGACTCGTCCAAATTCAAAGAAGTTACAGACGACAATTTTAAGTTGAGGAAAATTCGAAAATCTTTGTCCTTTTGGATAGAAAACATTGTGTATAATGAAGAAATTGCTTGTTACAAGCAAATTTCTTCATTATTCACAAAGTTTTTAATGAATTTCTCTTTATTTGGGACTTCCGAAAGCGGGATTGTGTGAGAAAGGTTTAACAAGACGACAATATTTTAGACATGTCAAAATGATAGAAGAAACTGACGACAAATTCAAAGTTTCTGTTCACCAATAACCAGACGACAATTTTTAGACTGGTCCACTTTCAAATCTGTTGCACACGACAATTCTGTGTGCATTTAAAGGGAGAAATTGGTGCAATACAGACTAGAAATCACTGTGAGAAAAGAAGATATTGCCTTAAACAGCTTATTTCTTTTCTCACAATGTTTGACAGTGCGCTATTTCTTTCAGTGCGGCAATGTGTAATGGGTGGTCATAAAACATCATTTACGAACGAAACCCTCGACCAAGAAACTTCTTTATACACAAGTTTTTGTTTATACAAAAACTAGAGATGATATTCATGAAAAGCTAAACCCCGTCCCAACATAGGCCCGACTTTTTCATGGATAAAGAAAAAATCCTCGGACACATTGTAGAAAATGAAAAAAAAATATTACTAGCAATTTCTTCATTATCCACAATGCTTTCTACTCCTAAATATGCAGTTTCTTTCAATTTGGTCCAGTCTAAAATTTTGTGAAATTGTAAGGGGATAATTTTCTCGTTCACATCGACAAATATTGTTGTTCTGTCCGCGGGACATTAATAATAAAGACTCGTATTCTAGATCTTTTAAATCTAGACAATTGTCTATTAAGTTCCATCATCACTTTGTACGCACTAGTAAGCCCCATTAAAACATCGTCTAACTTTGTCTCTTCTTGGAAAAAAGGTAGAAGAAAAAAATTTCCAACAAACCTTTCCTACAATTCTATCGAATATAAAAAAATAGTCAAAGTTGTCTCTCTTATTTAAGCTACAATTTTTCTTGCACGTGTATCATTTACATTCATCCTTACATGCACGACTATAACAACGTATCATGGGCACGTGGTGGGAAGTACCTACATAAGTACTTACAACCACTGCACGAGCATGTGACGTCATGACCTCGTGCATGTCTCGTGCAGCGCGCGACTATGTCCGGTGAAACTTACCCGCTTTTCATTCGTTCGTCAAATACATCGTCATCATCGCTTTGACTTAAACTGCGCTTCATCCTTTTATGTTTAATATATAATTCCCTTTTGTACAAAAAGTAATTCCAAACACAAGTTCAGTAAATGTCCGGCAGCCGATCGCCTTAGTTCAAAACGGATGTACGTCCGATCGGACCCACGGTCTCAAATATGTATGGCATCCACCGAACCGTCGCCCCATTAAAGGTTTCAGGATATTGGAAGCTGATCCCGCCCCTCTCTTGTTAATTTCGAATTAGGTTGCAGACGACAGAGCGAAGGTTTCCAATAATTGGCTGATGGCGGGCAGTCACACGCACTTTCATTGGACGGAGGCAAGAACGCATTCGTCCCAATAACGCTTCGCAGTGACACGAAATCGATATTCTGAAATGTTTGACACCGCAAAATCGATATTATAACTGTAAACGAAGCTCTAATGTCTTTTTTCTTTAAACATCATATTTAGAGCAGTTGAGCTTTTAATCATTTACAAAAACTCTGTAATATCTTTTTGAGAAATTTAGTAAAATTGTACGAATCTGATTATCTTAACAAAATTTATTTTTCCTTAGCCAGAAGCTTAGTGCAATATGACAGTGTAAACAAACAACATTTTAATAAAACGAACAGCTTTAGGGTAATAATAGGGAAGAAAATATGCTTTTGACAGGCAATTCGTTCTTCCGGTTTAATAGTAGACAAACTCATGAAAACTAGTGATTGCAAGGGGGCTTCAAACATTATATATCCATAGGAAACTGACCCCTGCACAGGCCAACCACGATAATTATGTAAACATTTACAGACCACAGTGGGTAAGAATGACCATTTTCGTCCAGAAAAATCCTCCATGTAATGGAAACGTTCAATGCTTGTCAGTCTTTGCAAGTTGGGTAGACCTATCATAGTCTATTCTGTAGGCTGTCGAGAGAAAATGGTTTTCAACAGTAATTAGCTTTAGAACTTTTTTTTTCAAATTCAGAGTAATCTTAATATTTCTATATCGCATCCTTACAATCAATTTGAAGAGATCAGCAAATCTTAGGGTAAAGAGTTGATACGGTGGTAGCAGGCGAATGTAGTGAGCGCGCTATTCGCGTGAAGAACACGCGCGGGCCGTGGGAATTAAGGAAGTGGCTCGTTTACCCATGGCCGTTTAGTCGTGCGTTATCCCGTGTGAAATAAATTCTAAATGAATTATCTACCGAGACCCTGTACACAAAACATTTTACCACAATACAAACAAAATCACCCTGCCCTTGGTAGTTTTACTCCAGTTGTATAAAAAATGTTCTTAACCCTTTCCGGCTCAGTCCCTTGTTTTGCATCCTTGTGATTTAACAATTAGGAAAATATTGTAGAAAAAGAAGAAATTGCTTGTCACAAGCAATTTCCTCTTTTTCTACAATATTTTCTACCCTGCTTGATGGTTATTTTTCAATTAAATTCACTTTCAATTTTCGTCTGCAAAACCCTTGAATTGGTACAGATTTAATTATTACTAAAACAGGAAAGGGCTTACTACTTTGCTTTGAATTTTTCATTTTAATTTATAAATATAATTGTTCTTAAATACTTTCCTGTTTTGCAAAATTTTAGACCAGTCCAAATTGAAAGATTTTGCAGACGGAATTTCGAAGTGAGTTTAATTTTGAAAAATGACCATTCAGTAGTGTAGAAAATATTGTGGAAAATAGAAGAAATTGCATGTTAAAGCAGTTTCTTCATTTTCAGCAAAGTTTTCTCAAAATCACAGGGACGTAAAATCAGAGAACGATTAGGAAAGGATTCAATAATTTCTTAGAATTGTTCCTTTTTAATATATCAGACTTATATCGGACTTAAATGTTAAAGGCTTCATTTATAAAGATATTTGACAGGTAACGGTACGTGTAACAAAAAGTAAAATGGTTGGTTTGCGACTTAAACGCCGTAGCTACAGCTTGAATAAGCTGTAGTTACGACGATTAAGTCGCCAAACCAACGAAACTGCTTCTCATAAATGTCGACCAATGTCAAAGTTCAAAGGTCACTATCGATATGTTACTGATAATGGCGGTCCGTCAATTGTCTACTTTAATTTTTTCTCCCGAAATTTTCGTAAAATGTTGGACCGTATAGGCTTAGAATGAGTAAATATTGTACAGTGTATGTAATTTCCTCATGTCGACAAATCCGGAATAAAATGAATTACTATTCCCACTGTGCACATTGTATATATTGGGTTAAATGTGCATTCATTTGCAGCATAAACGGTATTATACATGTATTTTCGTTTTGAATAAATATGATTTTTGTATGTCATGTGCATATCCTTTGCAAGGTCGGGGCACATATCCTTTCCGACATTTGTCTCCCACCAACTGGTGGATAGTCGTAAACCTAAGTAGGATGAGCAGCTGGGGGCTTGGAGAGGATGCAGTGATATAACTGGTGTTTGAAATACCAGAAATCCATAGTTAGGTGCTCCAGCCGCCGCGATATGATTGAAATACTGTTCAAAGCGGCGTTAAACCCCAGTTCGAACAAATGTATCAATATATAGAATGCAAACATTCAAACGGCAATTTTAAGTCTGTGACTTAAAGAAAACCTCCACCATTTGTCAATACTTTATTAATCAATCAAACAAAAGTGAGTGGGTCGTTTGTAGGGATATGATAATTTACTCGTTTCTTCTGATTAAAAAAAGGTCAAATTTTATGCAAACAGTGGTTAGTCTAAAAATAAACAAACAATTCAAATCGTGGGAATTTCCAGCGAACCCTGCCGATTTTCCTCTATAAAATACCTTTCCTTTTTATTGCTGGAGTACAATTCACACGCGAGGGAGTATTTTGACTACAGCATTGATAGACAGGGTTAAAACGCTTCTCTTTTTACCTTTTCCTGTTCTAACCCGGGAATGTACGTTGCTATGATTTTATACTTGAGAAAACATTGTGGAAAAAGAATAAATCGCTTGTACCAAGCAATTTCTTCTTTTTCCACAAAGTTTTCTACCACATAGGGTGACTTCATTTCAAACTGCATCCTATTTTCGTAGTCGTCTGCAACCTCTTCCGATTTGGACCACTCTAAAATTTAAAAAAAAATGTGTTAAATTTGTTGACCCGCCGTGAAAAACAGTTCGTTGACAGCCCTAAATATAAAAAAAAAACTACAGAAAACTCTTCGACAAAACACACACACACAGACACACACACCGACATTTGTAAAACGTGCCCACCATGCGCACTCAACTGATCGCTGGTCACGCCCACTGAGCTCCGAAAGGGAATTCCACTTGAAATTTGTGGCAAGTAAAAAAAAGTAAAATGGTTAGTTGGCAACATAAACGTCGTAACTACAGATTGATTGAATAAGCTGTAGTTACGAAGTTTAAGTAAAAAAAAGTGCATCAAATAGATGAAGGTAAATGTCGGAATTCATGATTCGCCTCTGGTGTAAATGAATGATTTGATTGGCTATTGATTCTTTGAATGGCACCCGCCATTAGTCAAATTAGCTCTTAGGCATATATATCGCACGAGGAAGAAAATTAGAACTTGTAACAAATGATTTCTCGTTCTCTAACATTTTTCCACCATTTTAAATCTTAATGAGCGTAAGAATACTGGTTTGTGTGGCAATGAGTTACACGAAAGATCGTCTGATAATCCCTTCTCCAAGTCATTTCCAAAAATATATCATATGTGATAGATTTTTAATCGTGACAATTTGCTCATGGGTTTGTTGATAATTGGTTAATCTGTTTATGCGAACGAAAGAATAAAGATAAACACGTCGTAGTGTTTTATGACAAATTTGATTTAATCCAATTATTAAAGAGATATATATTTCGTATACCCTGAATTTTAATGGCTGTTTTAATTATTATGTCTATTTCACGATTATTTTATTTATCTTTTTTCCCCCAAATTCAAATTTCTAAGCAATTTTCATTAATAGCTTTATTCATATATTTATTTACTTTTTTATTTATGTATCTATTGAAGATAATCTACAGTTTTGAAAAAAAAAAAATGTTTCCTTCGTTAGTACATGAAAGTTATTACCAATTTAACCTATTTTCACATGACAAAATTTTAGACTGGAATTCAAAGATGTTGCGAATAACAATTTGCAGTTAATGATATTCAAATTCTTTTTTTTTGTGTGTGTAGAAAACAGTGTGGATAATGAAGAAATAGTTTGTAACAAGCAATTTCCTCATTCACCACGTTTTCCGAAGCTTTGTTTTTCATGGGGTGTCTAAAGCGTTACTGTGGTGTGGGAATGGGTTAAGAAGTACATGCTATTATACGCAACACTTATTTTTCTTTTTACCCATGCAAATAGGAATTGATAAAGGGTTGGTGTTTTTATAAAAGGGTCTTTTTAGATCATAGGGGATCTGTCGTATCAAAATAAGGGTCTATCTTTGCAGAACAAATGGGGTCAAAATTCAAGTGAACTCTTTAAAAGGGAGTTAAAATATTCACCCCGGAGTCATCGAGTTTTCATTATCACCGTAATGAGAAGAGCCATTTAGAGAGGTTCCCTTTTTTCATATTTTTAATCCCCGGTACCAACCTTTAGCCTGTAGACCTTTCGAGGTCCTAGGTTCGATCACCTAGTCTCGACAAACGGACGATACGTAAATTGCTTTTTCACGCAGTTTAGTACAATCTATTTATATTGCAATGAAGATCACTTATTCATATGCTTCCCGTTTCACAGAACTAGGGTACCCTCTATCCGGGCTTTAGCTCTGGCGTCATTTTTCGACTGATCTTGGCCAACATTGGAGCCAAACCCTAGATATAGAGTTAGTAATGGCACTCTAACTGCCTTACCCGAAGGGCATATCCACATACCAAGTGGCGAGGCCGGAACTCGGATCCGCAACCCTTGAGTCTTCTCGTAACGAGTCTTCCGCTTTAACCCATTTCCAACTAATGAAGTTTTAGACCAGCCCAAATTCGAAGAACTTTAAATTAATGCTTTATTCAAAATCTTTGTCTTTTAGGGCAAAAAACATTGTGGATTTTCTTCATTATCCACAATGTTTTCTAAAGCTTTAACATTGAGGGATTTTTTAATGGGCGATGCTAGCATTCGCCACTGTAAGTAAAAATCGATCGACTAATTATTTAAACCGGAAGAGAAATTTGAACTTTTATGATAAACGAATTTTTTTGTGTGTGTGTGATTTAAACGACGTAACTAAAGCTTATTCAAGGTGTAGCTACAACGTTTATGTCGATCCAACGATCGAGGTTTTATTTACTCTCCCTGATCACAAAATTACAAAATGATACCGTTTATTGTATCAGTCGAACAGCCAGGTTCGGAGGTAAGTGGGAGTTGCCTTCTATCCGTCGATTGCATTTGGCCACTGCAACCAAAACACCGAATAGACAGATGGATATCATATTTAACCCTTTATCACACGACACAATTTTAGACTGATCCAAATTGAAAAGAGGTTGCCTACGACTATCATTCGGTGGTACAATTTTAAAATTCTTTATATTTAGTGTAGAAAACATTTGAAAATGAAGAAATTGCTTGTTTCAAGCAATTTCTTCATTTTCCACAACGTTTCCCGAAGCATTTTTAGGAGCGGGAGAAAGAGGTACTTTATGGGAGTAAATTAAACAAGTGTATAAATCCATTTCATGGCAATACATTTTACCCAAATTTTACCTTAATTGTTGTCGATTGGCCGCAAAACTTTTAAGCCAAAGCTTCAATGTAGTAAACCCATTACAACACGATGGAAATGTAGACATGTCAAAATTGATAGAAGTTGCAGAGTACGATTTCAAGGTGATGATATTTAAAATAAATATTTACATTTTCAGTTAGAAAACATTGTGGATAATGAAGAAATTGCTTGTGACAAGCAATTTCTTCATTTTCCACAATGTTTTCCCAAGCAATTTTCTTTGGGGGGGGGGGGGCGCCAAAAAGCGTCAATGTGTGGGAATGGGTTGAGATATTTAGGTAGATCTTTAACGATGTCAGCGCGTCGGACTGTCAATCTAGAGGTCCCGGGTTCGATCCCGACGGCGGCACTCATCCTTTCCGACTATTTGTCTCTCACCAATGGGTCGATAATCGTAGACCTATGTTGGATAACAGCTGGGGGCTAGGAAAAGATGTGATGGTAGTACTTGTGTGAGAAATACCAGGATTCCATTGTTAGGTGCTCCAGCCGCCGCGATATAACTGAAAGATTGTTGAAGGCGGGGAAAAAACCCCATTCAAACAAACAAATTTAACGATGTCTTAACGTTGCTGTATTTTTTGTGACTCGGCTAGTATAATGGGAGTAACAAACTATTCATGAAAATTACAATGCGTAACAAAATACTAGTCAGGTAATCGATGTGAAAATTGTCGTGGATTCTAAATACTTGTTTACTTTCCCAGAAAGAGGAAGAGAGAAGGAGAGAGAGAGAGAGAGAGAGAGAGAGAGATGAGAGAGAGAGAGAGAGAGAGAGAGAGAGAGAGAGAGAGAGAGAGAGAGAGAGAGAGAGAGAGAGAGAGAGAGAGAGAGAGAGAGAGACTGAAAAAGGGACAGAGACAGACAGAATAGGAAGGAGAGAAAGAGAGGTCGGGGAAGGTGAGAAAATGATAGAAAGAAAGAACGAGGCTGTAGAATGTACCATGTTGTGAGAGAGACAGAGAGAAGGACGTGGAGTTTCGGTGACAGGGCTACTCTACATTTTATTATTATTATTATTATTAAATCATTTCGTTTGAAATAGAAATGTGTCGAGTACATGTTTCAGTAGTCTTTGCCTTGTCCGATCCGTGAAACTAAAACAAAAGTTTTCATTGATAACATGTGAATGGAAATATGATTAATTTCCTGATTCAAGAAAAACGACTTCTACGGTTTCCCATACTGACAAAACCATTCACGGTGAGGAATGGAAAAATGCTCTTAAGCCTTTTCAATATATATTTTTACACTATCTTACTCTAATGGTGATCAAATTTGCTCATACTTTGAACTGTTATACTATCTGGCTTTAAAGATTATCAAATTCGCACATACTTTGAATAGTCAAATGCAACTCCGAAGTCTTTTCTTCTTTTTGCCATTCCCACACAATGACGATTTCTGGCGCACCGAAGAAAAGGAATTGGGAAAACATTTTGGAAAATGAAGAAATTGCTTGTAACAAGCAATTTCTTAATTTTCTACAATGTTTTCTACCCAGACAATTGTAAAAAATCTACAATTTCACCAACTTTAAATTCACGTCTGCAACTCCGCTTTCAATTTGGACCAGTCTCAAGTTTTGTCGTCAGGTAATGAGTTACTGAAGTAAGCCTATGTCCCACTTATACGGTATAGTCTACCGGTGCCAAAATAGATCTCAAAACACGCCATCAGCCTGAGATATAGCAG